>JZKD02S1309062.1:0-11896 GCA_000966675.3 Picea glauca
TTCTTCTCATCTCGTTTATCCAGTTCACAATTTGTTCTGCTGTCTGCAAAATAATTTATATATTAATCACCAATAGTCCTGTAATTAAAAAGCAAGTATTAATTGTACCTTGTCAACTGTGATCATCTCTTCGCTGCTCTCAGAAGTTCTGATATTTTTATATTCGATCATTTTCTTCAACTCGAAATTTTCTGCCTTCAAAACCGACAACTGACGTCTATAATCTTCTGACTTCTGGAAGGCCTCAGCTCTTTGTCCGTTTATTAACGTTAACTGTTTCTCTTTCGCAAGCAAAGTCTGTCTGACGTCGAAACTTTTGGCGTCAATTTCTTTAATATCCGTTCTGAGTTCTTCAATACGCTTAGACTGAGTTTTAAGACGCTTGCGGAACTCCTCAGTCTCTTCTCCCTTCTTTACCAATGCGTTACTTAGAGAAATATTTAATTGATCTTTAGCATCCATGCCTTTGCTCAGAGCTACCAAGTCGTTCATCGTCTTTTGCAGATCATTCTGGCGTTCCTTCAACTGCATTTCCAAATTCCGTAGCTGGAGAAGAAGGTTGTTATTAGCCGCCAGCAGTGACGGAATATGACAAATAAAATCCGCCTCCATTTGCTCTACCAGAGACTGCAATTGGCGGACGAGAGAAATTATGCCTTGGGAATTTAAACGCTTCAAATACGAAAGCAAAGGCTGGCACATATGACTCGCAAGGTCGTTAACCATTTCTTCCATTTCTTCTTTTAAGTGCGACAGGCTTTTTCTGAAGCCGTCGAAAACTGATTGCTGTAATTTTAAGGCCATAGACAAGAGAGCCTTGTAGCCTTGTTCAGAAGGGTTTAAGCCGTGTGCGAGTTGAGAGTTGTCCTGCTTCATGCTCTGTACACGGTGATGAAGACTGCTGGTCTCTGATACAAATCTCTTCTGCATCCGACAAACGAAGTCCTGGTGATCGTCAAATTTTTGCATTATATCTCGTTCTTGTGATCTCACAAGGGATTCGATCATCTTAAGCAAGGAGATTAACTGTTTAATTTGAATTTTTTCTCTATTCATGATTTCTTCCGTGTGTAAAGCAGCTTTGCTCTTAAAAGTTTCTCCCTAATACAACATTATAACATTTTAATCAGTATTGAACTTCAAAATCAATTTTCCAGCTCTAATACTTGTGTGAAATGTTACAGCTGGTTGAAATTTTCGGAAAATAAATTTAAAGAATGTAAAAGTCTGGAACTATAGAAAAGAAAGGACTCAGACATGCGTTTTTACTCCTATTTTCCGAAATATCCATCATTTCCGCAGTTTAACGACAGCATTTTCAGTGTGATATACTGGCATCTATTTACGAAATTTATGGTCTCTTTCATCAAAATCGTACAATAATGCTACAGGTTCTGGTTATTTTCGAAGATATAAATCAAATAGAAGCTAATTTTACTAAATTAACAGAAATTAAAATAATATCTGTATACAATGTAAGATTCAAGATGATGTTCTCTTACCTCAGAGCTATGAAGCAAGCGCTGTGTACTACTCAAAAGAGATCGAAATGATTCATTGTTAGAACTAAAATTACTGCTCTGCGTTCAAATAAGACGTTTCTTCAGTAAAAGAACTAATAACCTTAATATATTTGAAGATAATCCCAGTCATTCCGAAAAAGCAAGCAACTCAAAGTTTATTTCCTGTTTAATAACCAATTTTACCGTCTCAAAGTAGTCCGTCATAAACACGGAGGTCTTCCGTCCATCTTTTTCCAGTTCCTGCACCTTAAGATCGACCAGCCGTACCAAAGGAATTGAAATAGAGGTGAACACATCTTTCGCCTGCGGTTAAGGAATAAAGTTTCCCAAAAAGTATCCATAAAATTGAACAGACTGCAGTATAGTCTTCCGTTTTACAAATTGAAGAAAATTGATCCTACATTGCCTAACTTTCGGCATCAAATCTATCTTTCCAACGGGCCTGAAACAGTCCATAAAATTTTCTCGTAATGCAGCTAAAAACATAAAATTTACCCTGAAATGCGTCAATGAAAAAAAATTCCTCCGCAAGTATCTCAAACGATCCAATTTCTTTAAAAAACCGAATTGAAAGAATTTATAACTGTGTAAGGACATTTATAGTGAAAGCTCAAGGAAATATTAATACAGAACAACTTTTACCTCTGCCAGGCCTTTCACAATTTCAATTTTGAGAAGTGCAAAGGAATCCTTGGATTCACGTAGGCGAGACAAGGTAGTTATCAATTTCTCATTGAGTTTAGCTGACCGCGATGGCGAGAAAACAAGAGACCTGCATATTTTGCTATTCTCCATTGCTGCATAGACCTCTCCTCTCTCGATCTCTTTCAATACTGTTCTCTTAAAAAAGAAATCCGTGACTTATGTTTTCAGGTTTGAGATTTCACACTGTAACAACTACATTTCATGGAAATGACAAACCCTTGACGTTAAACGGAAATGACAACCCTTCCCACGATCCCTCCATGTGTTAATAAATTGATTGCAAAGATAGATGAAGTAAAGAAATATTTCCCTTTTTCAATTTAAAAATTTAACAAAGTAATATGCATGTGCAAATCTTGTGATCTTGCAGGGCATGCATCACTAAGGATATTTTGTTCCGATTATACCTCTTTATCTAGAGTATACCCATACTCAGTACAAGCTAGTGGCACTCCTACTCTATTGTATCTCTCTTGTATACTTAGACAATTTATTAATAGTCTTAACATTTAGTCATTTAAGCATACATCCATGAAAAGAAAAGAACACTTGCGAAACAAACAAGAAACACACAAATCCGATGCAGACTGCACAAAGCATGCCTAACACCAAGCGAAGTCTGATTATGGCAAAAGAGTTGCAATATGAACACTACCGGCTCGGTTTACAACTTGGGAAAAGTCACACGACTCTCCTCACCTCACCAAGACACTCATACACAGATTCGTCTATTGCAACAACTTTCGTAACTTTTGTGGAGCACCCCAAACATGCATCCACCAAAGACTCTATGTACCTTCTCTGTCACAAGACTTCGCACAGACCCGTGGTTATGTCTCATATCATGCCTTCCTCAAACCTGTGACAAGACTTCCCCGAACTCATCCCAAAAGAAGGTCACCCTAACTCTGTCCACAGAATCACCTCAAGGCAACACAAGTCCTCCCATGTGGAGCGACTTGGCTCTTTCAGGGCGCTCGCCCCTCTTCATCCAAGTTAGAATCATAGAGCTCATGTTTCTCTCCTTGTTGTGCAAATCTTCCTTCCTTGGTTGTGCACCCTTGTTATCTTATATGGACTCCAAAGGTCACCATCGTGAATCATCACGCCCTTTGGGTGTGTTGCGCTCCTTCATGAACCATCACACCCAAATGAATCGTCCTACCCTTTCGTGGACCCGATGTGCCCAAATGAACTTGTGCACCCATCAATCATCGCGTCCCTTGGGACCGACGCACCCAACCTTTGTGCACTTTTTATGCTGACATGCTCCAACCTCTTTGGTGCACCCCTTCTCTTGGTTGCTTCATGCTTGGAAAATCCCAAGTTTCATCTACTTGAGGACTTAGGAAAGGGTCTTTGTGCCCTTCTAGCCGAAGACCTTACATCCTCCCCCACCTCAATTTGTTGTCATCCCCATCAACATCCACAAAATTTGCAACCTCCAAGTCTCTACCCGAACTCATGCCCCCGTTGCAACTAAGTCTAATAGAAACTTCAAGTTTCATGCCAACTAGAAACCCAAAATTCTGCCAAAGTGGAAACCCCAAGTTTCCTTGCAAAGTGGAAACTCCAAGATTCCAACTTGCACAACAATCATATGCAACCCGTGCAACCATCCACACTTCCCTTTTCCCAAAGTTGTGTGCGACCAATTTGTCCACTACAATAGAAATACATATCTTCCCCAACTCCATTCACAATGCCCAAGCAATCATTGTCCCACTGTGATGATCACACTCTGTTTTGTTGTTGCTGCTGCAAAAACTTCAAAAATGTCTAAGTGTTGAATTGTTGTAATCTTGTTGTTGTGCCCATACTTCAACCGACTCTACCATGTCTATGCACACTGCATGCCTCAAGTCTTGCACTAGTTAGGTGATCAATCCAACTTTCGTGAAATGTGCATCTCCATGCCCAAACTTAGTCTTTTTTGTTTGCATCTCCGTCACTCCATCCAACTCGAACAACTAAGGCAAGTGTCCACCTTTTCCTCACTACTTATACCATCATTCGATCTTTGTCAAGGAGATCCTCCACAATGTCTAAGTGTTGTACTTTGAACCTACTAGCGCATCTATACTTTGACCTCTTAGTCATGCTCTCATGCACTAACTCTCCAAGTGTTGAACTATCATGTTCATTCTTTGAGAATGCACAACATGCCCAAAACTTGGTCACTTCCTTCTGCAATTCATTCCATTTGCACAACAACCTCATACCAAGGCAAGGTTTTCCCTCACCTTTGTGCACTATGAAGTCACCCCAAAACGAAGTCATCCATGACAACTTGAATCCACTTCCTACCTCATGGAAAAGTTAGCCAATCTTCTACACATAATCTGCATTGCATCCAATTCTACAAAGAGTCAAGGGAACTCACTGTGCATCTGCACATCCAACCAACTCTACCCTTGTGAATCAAACTACAATCAATTACACAAGTATGGCTTCCTTGGACGAATTATCCCCATCTTTATTTGCATCTTCGATTATGAAACGTCCCATCTACACCAAGATCTGCACACATAGACTTCCTTTTCCCCACTACTCTATCACCCGACCATGTTACTGCATCTACCTCTATAAGCCTTGGAATGGTTTGGCTTCACGCTCAACCATGCTACCCATAGCAAGAGAAATTCTCATTCCCAAGTAATCTCTTCATGTTGCAATTTGTATGTCTGCACAATGCTCCAATACCAAGGAAAGTCCTCAACTCACCTCCTTTCGTCAAGTCACCTCTCCACAACTCAACATTTGCGATGAGTGTGGCCAACACACCCACATTCCTCAAACATCCCAGTGAACTGTACAAAGTGTTCTAAGTAGAATGATTTACCTCAAAGAAATTCCATACCTCAGGCACGTTCGAACCAATACTTTTACCAACATCAACCAACAACCCTCCTAGATCTTTGAGTCATTGCACAATCATTTGCAAGTCACCAAGGTACACTCTGCCTCATCCAATGTCCCATACCAAAGGCAAACAAACACCACCCAAGTCACTTGGTATGTGTTCTACAGATTCAAGTTGATTGCCAATAAGTCTTAGTCGATTTATTTGTTGACTCCATCCATCTCTTAGAATAGGACTGCCTTGCACCTCCTACAAGCATCCAAACTCTGGAACTGTCATCGAAAATGTCAAGTTATAGCATGACCCAAAAAATATGGCTAACGCACCAACGCACTAAGTTACCTCATCCAAGAGTTAGGAAACTCCTCAAGTCACCTCCATAATGACATCCAAATATGCCTAAGCCCACCACAAGACTCCTCCAAGTAGATCGCTCCAAGATCTTTGGGCATTGACCTAAATCAAAGTGTCACAACTACCGCATGACTTCTTCAAATTTGCACCACTTGGGTCACCCTCAAGTCTGTCAGTTTTCACTGCGGAAACAGACTACACTTGAACCAGCAAATCATTTAACTTCCCTTCAAATAACTCACCACAACACTTAGGAAATGCAAGAACTCAAAACCACCCATACCTTTCCAACGAAATTCTTGGCTACAACCATGGTTCAAGTTTGTTGTCTTAGACCTTCACTTTCCCAATCCACCAAATCTCCACATGAACTCCCCTCAATCACCATCTGNTTCTTCTCATCTCGTTTATCCAGTTCACAATTTGTTCTGCTGTCTGCAAAATAATTTATATATTAATCACCAATAGTCCTGTAATTAAAAAGCAAGTATTAATTGTACCTTGTCAACTGTGATCATCTCTTCGCTGCTCTCAGAAGTTCTGATATTTTTATATTCGATCATTTTCTTCAACTCGAAATTTTCTGCCTTCAAAACCGACAACTGACGTCTATAATCTTCTGACTTCTGGAAGGCCTCAGCTCTTTGTCCGTTTATTAACGTTAACTGTTTCTCTTTCGCAAGCAAAGTCTGTCTGACGTCGAAACTTTTGGCGTCAATTTCTTTAATATCCGTTCTGAGTTCTTCAATACGCTTAGACTGAGTTTTAAGACGCTTGCGGAACTCCTCAGTCTCTTCTCCCTTCTTTACCAATGCGTTACTTAGAGAAATATTTAATTGATCTTTAGCATCCATGCCTTTGCTCAGAGCTACCAAGTCGTTCATCGTCTTTTGCAGATCATTCTGGCGTTCCTTCAACTGCATTTCCAAATTCCGTAGCTGGAGAAGAAGGTTGTTATTAGCCGCCAGCAGTGACGGAATATGACAAATAAAATCCGCCTCCATTTGCTCTACCAGAGACTGCAATTGGCGGACGAGAGAAATTATGCCTTGGGAATTTAAACGCTTCAAATACGAAAGCAAAGGCTGGCACATATGACTCGCAAGGTCGTTAACCATTTCTTCCATTTCTTCTTTTAAGTGCGACAGGCTTTTTCTGAAGCCGTCGAAAACTGATTGCTGTAATTTTAAGGCCATAGACAAGAGAGCCTTGTAGCCTTGTTCAGAAGGGTTTAAGCCGTGTGCGAGTTGAGAGTTGTCCTGCTTCATGCTCTGTACACGGTGATGAAGACTGCTGGTCTCTGATACAAATCTCTTCTGCATCCGACAAACGAAGTCCTGGTGATCGTCAAATTTTTGCATTATATCTCGTTCTTGTGATCTCACAAGGGATTCGATCATCTTAAGCAAGGAGATTAACTGTTTAATTTGAATTTTTTCTCTATTCATGATTTCTTCCGTGTGTAAAGCAGCTTTGCTCTTAAAAGTTTCTCCCTAATACAACATTATAACATTTTAATCAGTATTGAACTTCAAAATCAATTTTCCAGCTCTAATACTTGTGTGAAATGTTACAGCTGGTTGAAATTTTCGGAAAATAAATTTAAAGAATGTAAAAGTCTGGAACTATAGAAAAGAAAGGACTCAGACATGCGTTTTTACTCCTATTTTCCGAAATATCCATCATTTCCGCAGTTTAACGACAGCATTTTCAGTGTGATATACTGGCATCTATTTACGAAATTTATGGTCTCTTTCATCAAAATCGTACAATAATGCTACAGGTTCTGGTTATTTTCGAAGATATAAATCAAATAGAAGCTAATTTTACTAAATTAACAGAAATTAAAATAATATCTGTATACAATGTAAGATTCAAGATGATGTTCTCTTACCTCAGAGCTATGAAGCAAGCGCTGTGTACTACTCAAAAGAGATCGAAATGATTCATTGTTAGAACTAAAATTACTGCTCTGCGTTCAAATAAGACGTTTCTTCAGTAAAAGAACTAATAACCTTAATATATTTGAAGATAATCCCAGTCATTCCGAAAAAGCAAGCAACTCAAAGTTTATTTCCTGTTTAATAACCAATTTTACCGTCTCAAAGTAGTCCGTCATAAACACGGAGGTCTTCCGTCCATCTTTTTCCAGTTCCTGCACCTTAAGATCGACCAGCCGTACCAAAGGAATTGAAATAGAGGTGAACACATCTTTCGCCTGCGGTTAAGGAATAAAGTTTCCCAAAAAGTATCCATAAAATTGAACAGACTGCAGTATAGTCTTCCGTTTTACAAATTGAAGAAAATTGATCCTACATTGCCTAACTTTCGGCATCAAATCTATCTTTCCAACGGGCCTGAAACAGTCCATAAAATTTTCTCGTAATGCAGCTAAAAACATAAAATTTACCCTGAAATGCGTCAATGAAAAAAAATTCCTCCGCAAGTATCTCAAACGATCCAATTTCTTTAAAAAACCGAATTGAAAGAATTTATAACTGTGTAAGGACATTTATAGTGAAAGCTCAAGGAAATATTAATACAGAACAACTTTTACCTCTGCCAGGCCTTTCACAATTTCAATTTTGAGAAGTGCAAAGGAATCCTTGGATTCACGTAGGCGAGACAAGGTAGTTATCAATTTCTCATTGAGTTTAGCTGACCGCGATGGCGAGAAAACAAGAGACCTGCATATTTTGCTATTCTCCATTGCTGCATAGACCTCTCCTCTCTCGATCTCTTTCAATACTGTTCTCTTAAAAAAGAAATCCGTGACTTATGTTTTCAGGTTTGAGATTTCACACTGTAACAACTACATTTCATGGAAATGACAAACCCTTGACGTTAAACGGAAATGACAACCCTTCCCACGATCCCTCCATGTGTTAATAAATTGATTGCAAAGATAGATGAAGTAAAGAAATATTTCCCTTTTTCAATTTAAAAATTTAACAAAGTAATATGCATGTGCAAATCTTGTGATCTTGCAGGGCATGCATCACTAAGGATATTTTGTTCCGATTATACCTCTTTATCTAGAGTATACCCATACTCAGTACAAGCTAGTGGCACTCCTACTCTATTGTATCTCTCTTGTATACTTAGACAATTTATTAATAGTCTTAACATTTAGTCATTTAAGCATACATCCATGAAAAGAAAAGAACACTTGCGAAACAAACAAGAAACACACAAATCCGATGCAGACTGCACAAAGCATGCCTAACACCAAGCGAAGTCTGATTATGGCAAAAGAGTTGCAATATGAACACTACCGGCTCGGTTTACAACTTGGGAAAAGTCACACGACTCTCCTCACCTCACCAAGACACTCATACACAGATTCGTCTATTGCAACAACTTTCGTAACTTTTGTGGAGCACCCCAAACATGCATCCACCAAAGACTCTATGTACCTTCTCTGTCACAAGACTTCGCACAGACCCGTGGTTATGTCTCATATCATGCCTTCCTCAAACCTGTGACAAGACTTCCCCGAACTCATCCCAAAAGAAGGTCACCCTAACTCTGTCCACAGAATCACCTCAAGGCAACACAAGTCCTCCCATGTGGAGCGACTTGGCTCTTTCAGGGCGCTCGCCCCTCTTCATCCAAGTTAGAATCATAGAGCTCATGTTTCTCTCCTTGTTGTGCAAATCTTCCTTCCTTGGTTGTGCACCCTTGTTATCTTATATGGACTCCAAAGGTCACCATCGTGAATCATCACGCCCTTTGGGTGTGTTGCGCTCCTTCATGAACCATCACACCCAAATGAATCGTCCTACCCTTTCGTGGACCCGATGTGCCCAAATGAACTTGTGCACCCATCAATCATCGCGTCCCTTGGGACCGACGCACCCAACCTTTGTGCACTTTTTATGCTGACATGCTCCAACCTCTTTGGTGCACCCCTTCTCTTGGTTGCTTCATGCTTGGAAAATCCCAAGTTTCATCTACTTGAGGACTTAGGAAAGGGTCTTTGTGCCCTTCTAGCCGAAGACCTTACATCCTCCCCCACCTCAATTTGTTGTCATCCCCATCAACATCCACAAAATTTGCAACCTCCAAGTCTCTACCCGAACTCATGCCCCCGTTGCAACTAAGTCTAATAGAAACTTCAAGTTTCATGCCAACTAGAAACCCAAAATTCTGCCAAAGTGGAAACCCCAAGTTTCCTTGCAAAGTGGAAACTCCAAGATTCCAACTTGCACAACAATCATATGCAACCCGTGCAACCATCCACACTTCCCTTTTCCCAAAGTTGTGTGCGACCAATTTGTCCACTACAATAGAAATACATATCTTCCCCAACTCCATTCACAATGCCCAAGCAATCATTGTCCCACTGTGATGATCACACTCTGTTTTGTTGTTGCTGCTGCAAAAACTTCAAAAATGTCTAAGTGTTGAATTGTTGTAATCTTGTTGTTGTGCCCATACTTCAACCGACTCTACCATGTCTATGCACACTGCATGCCTCAAGTCTTGCACTAGTTAGGTGATCAATCCAACTTTCGTGAAATGTGCATCTCCATGCCCAAACTTAGTCTTTTTTGTTTGCATCTCCGTCACTCCATCCAACTCGAACAACTAAGGCAAGTGTCCACCTTTTCCTCACTACTTATACCATCATTCGATCTTTGTCAAGGAGATCCTCCACAATGTCTAAGTGTTGTACTTTGAACCTACTAGCGCATCTATACTTTGACCTCTTAGTCATGCTCTCATGCACTAACTCTCCAAGTGTTGAACTATCATGTTCATTCTTTGAGAATGCACAACATGCCCAAAACTTGGTCACTTCCTTCTGCAATTCATTCCATTTGCACAACAACCTCATACCAAGGCAAGGTTTTCCCTCACCTTTGTGCACTATGAAGTCACCCCAAAACGAAGTCATCCATGACAACTTGAATCCACTTCCTACCTCATGGAAAAGTTAGCCAATCTTCTACACATAATCTGCATTGCATCCAATTCTACAAAGAGTCAAGGGAACTCACTGTGCATCTGCACATCCAACCAACTCTACCCTTGTGAATCAAACTACAATCAATTACACAAGTATGGCTTCCTTGGACGAATTATCCCCATCTTTATTTGCATCTTCGATTATGAAACGTCCCATCTACACCAAGATCTGCACACATAGACTTCCTTTTCCCCACTACTCTATCACCCGACCATGTTACTGCATCTACCTCTATAAGCCTTGGAATGGTTTGGCTTCACGCTCAACCATGCTACCCATAGCAAGAGAAATTCTCATTCCCAAGTAATCTCTTCATGTTGCAATTTGTATGTCTGCACAATGCTCCAATACCAAGGAAAGTCCTCAACTCACCTCCTTTCGTCAAGTCACCTCTCCACAACTCAACATTTGCGATGAGTGTGGCCAACACACCCACATTCCTCAAACATTCCAGTGAATTGTACAAAGTGTTCTAAGTAGAATGATTTACCTCAAAGAAATTCCATACCTCAGGCACGTTCGAACCGATACTTTTACCAACATCAACCGACAACCCTCCTAGATCTTTGAGTCATTGCATAATCATTTGCAAGTCACCAAGGTACACTCTGTCTCATCCAATGTCCCATACCAAAAGCAAGAAAACACCACCCAAGTCACTTGGTATGTGTTCTACGGATTCAAGTTGATTGCCAATAATTCTTGGTCGAATTATTTGTTGACTCCATCCATCTCATAGAATAGGACTTCCTTGCACCTCCTGCAAGCGTCCAAACTCTGGAACTATCATTGAAAATGTCAAGTTATAGCATGACCCAAAAAATATGGTTAACGCACCAACGCACCAATTTGCCTCATCCAAGAGTTAGGAAACTCCTCAAGTCACCTCCATAACGACATCCAAATATGCCTAAGTCCACCACAAGACTCCTCCAAGTAGATCACTCCAAGATCTTTGGGCATTCACCCAAATCAAAGTGTCACAACTACCACATGACTTCTTCAAATTTGCACCACTTGGGTCACCCTCAACTCTGTCATTTTTCACTGCAGAAATAGACTACACTTGAACCAGCAAGTCATTTAACTTCCCTTCAAATAACTCACCACAACACTTAGGAAATGCAAGAACTCAAAACGACCCATACCTTTCCAACGAAATTCTTGGCTACAACCATGGTTCAAGTCTGTTGTCTTAGACCTTCACTTTCCCAATCCACCAAATCTCCACATGAACTCCCCTCAATCACCATCTGCAGATGCAAAAACCTGCAAGCACCTTCCTTGTGATACAAGGTTGAGTCCATCCATCCACTTCATAAATCCATCTAAGTCCCAAAATTCACATGCAATCAATTGAACTCATGATCCGGATTTATGTAGGAACACAATGAAATACAGCAATACACATAAACGCAGAGATGCAGCGGAAATAAGACTTCATTTCATTAATAACAAATGACTGAAAAATGTTTACAG
>JZKD02S1309073.1:0-11896 GCA_000966675.3 Picea glauca
GTTGTTGTCCCGATGGAGTACTTGGTACCAAGCTTAAGAATTGTTGCATTTATAGACATGGATGATACTGGCGTTGTTCGTGAGAGGCTTGCCCAGCTAGTTGAACTAGAAGAAGACATATTTATTGCAGGATTCCATTAGCAGGTACAAAAGGAAAGAGAGAAGGCCTATCATGACAAACACACCAAGAAGAAAGCATTTAAGTAAGGTGATTTAGTACTGGTGTATGACAGTAAATTTATAAGACACCCAGGGAAGTTCATAACGCATTGGCTTGGACCATATGAGATCGCCTATGTTACATAAAGAGGATTTGCGCAGCTGAAGACATTGAAGGGAGAATGGAAAGAAGGATTAGTGAATGGGAGTCGGATGAAGTTGTATTATGACAACCAGTTGCATCGCAACTCTCAATAAAAGCAAGGAGAAAAGGGTCTAGGTACTAGGTGCAGTTGAAACTGGGTACCAGACACAGAAAAGACAGTCTGCACAAGGATGGGAATGAGGCATAAAGCAGAAAGCAAAGGCTTCACTGCGCAGTCCAAAGTCGAATTGAAACGGAAGGATTAGATCTGAAGTGCCTTGGGACGAGCCATAGGTGAGTGTTGGGGGCCTATTGGACCTTGGTTATGGACGGAAGCGAATATCGAGGAATGAAAGGTAAAACGCGAACTACGCGGAAGACACAGTGACTATCACTGGGTCGAAGTAAGAAAAAGAGCAGAAAAGCCAAAGCGAAGTATGGAAAAGCAAGTCATTGGATGAGGAGATCGAGGATGACAGATCAACAAGGAAGATGGATTGAGGACAACTCAGCAAGCAGAGAAAGCCACCATTGGATGATTTGGAGCACCACGTGAGAAGGGAGGAAAGACAGGCTGGCGAAGCCCTGAAAAGGCGGGTCAAGTTGACCTAGGGTTTTAGATACCTAGGGTTTTGGGTAATTAGGGTTTTAACACCTAGGTTTCGACCTAAGGCTGCCGACGAGGGACTATAATGTATAAATAGAGGTCGAGAGGACCTAGGTTGGGTCGATACTAGTGTTGGGTATTGATATTGATTGTTGTTGGTTGAGAGATTATTGTACTGTGAGAGAGAGGAGTGTTGAGAGTGAGAGCCTTCTGGTATTGTAAGATCTTCAGCTAGGTGCGAAGATCAAGTCCTGCAGCTAGGTGCGCAGGAAGGTGGGAGACAGAGAGAAGAAGAGAGAAGATTTGTTGACTAAGAGCGCAGATCAGAACTGTAAGATTTATCTCAATATATCATAAGCACATTTATGTGGATGTAGCCCTAGAGAGAGGGTGAACCACATATACTTTGTGTCATATGTTTGATTGATGCTTGGATCTATGTCATTGTTATACTGTTATTTGCATTATTGTGTTAGATCAGATTTATAGATGTGCAAAGTAAATCTAGTTGATAAGAGGTATATGAATGCTACAGTATTGTTGTATTAGTTCCACTTGATATTCCCCTAGTTGTAGACATATTTGTCCTGCAACCCCCCTCTTAGTTGCTTCGGGTGAGACTACATCTGCTTCACAGGTGTTGTTGAAGGGCCAGTAGCTAGGGCTTGTTGGTGTGCTCTTGGAGTGAACCCTGGGTCTACCCCTCTGCCAACATAAATGCAGGAGGTCAGTCTTCATTCTAGCAGGCATTCTCACAATTACAAAAGAAGCACTTGTGCGTACTATAGTTGGCCAGTTGTGTGCAAGTTTGGAGGAGAGTTGTTGTTGTAGCTAGCAGATTTCATTTTGTCTTGGACTATCTCTTGGTTGTGGTTTGGACTCTCTTATCAGCTCTTGTTTGGTGTGTTATCCTTGGATAAAGGTGCACCAGCTTTGTTTGGCTATCTAGCCTAGGGTTTGCTTCCGGAATGATTCTCTGTCAAGGTTAAGGTGCTCGAAGGGTGGCTTCGGCCTATGGTTGGGTGACAATAGTGATATTGTCTATGGTTAAATGAGCACATCCATCATATTCTAACAACCAATAGGTATGTGTCAAAGAAAAAAAAACATTGGGAATACCGCCTTCAAGACAAGGAAAGTTTGGTATGTGTTATTGCACAGATTTTTGTTTGGGAAAATCCCAATCCAAACCACAAGTGTGTGACACGACTAGGAACACCTATCAGTGTCACCTCAATAGATGTCCACCTAGTTTTAGTTAAGTACAAATCCAACACAAGGGAGGATTCTCGGTTGATCCTAGGGGGATTGCAAGGGGAGAAGAAAGGATCTAGAAGAACACCCCTATAGGTCAAGTTAAAGTGATACTTGAGGCTTGGGGAAAGAGTCTTTGGAGTTGATAAATAGTTTCCAAGGTTGTGTACCTGCAAAATAGTGTTAGACCAAGAAAAACAAGACAATATATGATCATATAAGCCTCAAAACCTATGAGGAATCATCAAGAAACAATGTTGTCCCTAAATTGCAATAGTATGCAAATATATTTAAGAAATGAAGAAGTTGTAACAACCAAAACTTAAACTATCAAAATCAAGTATATGATGTCAGAAAATAAAGCTAGTAATTAGTAGACAATCTTCCAATGTTTAAACCAAGACTTTGATAGCAAGAGAGGGTTGTTAATGAGTGTTATCAGCAAGTATTTATAAAAACGAATGGTTGTAGCAAGATTTTGCTCCAACAACAAGTTCTATCCACTAAAATCAGCAAGTAAGCCACCCAAACAACACCTCTTAATTAGCTTACAAATATCACAACTTACAATTAAATATCACCTCTTAGATCAAATATCAGAACTTACAAATAAATTTCAGTGGTAGAAAGTTGGAAAAAAGTCTGTTGCACCCCTAATGGAAATAGATTAATGTTTATTACAGTATTTCAATCACTTGGAAAATCAAGGTGTCCAAAGGGCACACGATAACTTAAAGCATGTAAAGTTTAGATCTGACCTTAAACAATTCAATCTCTTTAAATTCATGTTTACCAATGTAACAATATTCAATCTCCAATGAAACTAGTGCCTTATATATTGGGTTTTGGAGTCTCTTGATTGGTCATAACCAAGTTAATCTAGAGTTGATTACTCTTTTATGGGTGTAAGCCTTTTTACTCCCTAGAGAAAACAAACCTTGGCAAGGTCTTGCCACAAGGGTGTAAGCCCTTTTACTCCTTGTAGCAATCCTTAATCATTTTCAATAACAATAGAAATAAATTCCTTGATGGACGGTGTATGCCCTTATACTCCTCCAAGGGTTTGATAAACTAACCTTGAAATCAAGAAGAAACAGACCAAATTTTAGAAATTCCTTACCTAATCCAAGAGATAGCATGCAAAACCCTTACTTATCAAATATGTTCCACCAAATTGCTAAGAACAAGCATCCAAGAGAAGTCGCTAGCCTTTCTTCCCCCAATAGACAAGTAAAGAATCCATTTTGCACAAGAGACAAGAGATAGCGAATTGCCCAAGATGGGCCGAAATTTCAATCCAAGAGTATGTAATTCTCAAGTGATGAGATGTGAAAATGAAAAGGAGATGGCCTCTATTTATATAAGGCCATCTAAACCAATCTGTCCACATAAAATTGTAAACCACAAATTAAAAGAGAGTTGACCCCCTTTATTTTCTCTTACAATTTGCAATAAATAAAATTAAATAAGATAAAACCCTAAAAAGGGTGGTGACATGCCCTAGAAAGGTCACATTGAGCCTCAAAAAGAAAATCATTGGACCTCCAAAGGCCATGTGACAAGCTCTCAAGTGCTAGAGCATCATGCCATGCATCTCCTTCCTTCTAACCACATCACATCACCTCCATAACCAATCAATCCCACCAAACACTAGCCTCAAAATGACATCAAGAGATTAGAATGTGACATCATACGCCTCAAAAGGCCAACGTCCAGGTGAAAAGGGCTATGATGTCATCCTCAAATATTGTCAAAGTGCCTCCAAAGGAAACATCCTATATCCTTTGTACACAAAGGCTTCAGGGTCCTCTTCCCATCTTGTGGGGTATGGCATCCATCCTTGGGGTTTGCAACCCCTCATGAAGGTCAAAATGGAATAATTCCACAATGGATAGCTTTCACATGCCAAGGTCTCACAAAGACAAATAAGTATTCCCTCTAAGGGTCCACAAGTTACATGTATCATGCCAAGTAAGCCACATTTAATAAAAGAACCACCCAAACATGTGCATTAAATCCCCCCTTTTCAAACTAAACAACTGCTCAAAAACCTTATAAGATTTGTCAAATTTAACTATGGGAGGGTTGTCATGGTACCCTATTGGGTAGATCAATCCCCAAGTCAAGGAATGTTTCCCAAGAATACCATCTCTAAGTCATGTAATGAGTATGAGGTGAATGGGGGTATGAATTTTGGGCATGGAGTTCTTAACATATCAAGGGATCATATTGTCTCATTTATGGGTGCCTTTGTGGAGGGTGTGTTGCATCCCTCATTTGAAATGAAACCTTTTTCCAAGCCCTTTTATTTTCCATTAATTTATTATGGTCCAAACATTGGGTGCTATGTGCAATGGAAATTAAAAAGTAGCGCAATGCCACTTGAAGTTAGTGTTAGGAAATGAGACACACTTCCACGCTAAACCTAGCAAAAGAGGAAGAAATATTTAATCAAGAAAGTAAATGACACAACAAGCACACAATACACAGAGAATTTACCCTGGAAACTCAAACTGGGAAAACCAACATTCCTTCAGCGTTATGCTCCTTGTTATCTTATTCATTCATAATAAAAGGTTACATGTCTAACCTTGGTCCACACCTAGGACACAATTGACATCATACCCTCTTTCTTATACAAGAACAACCCTATAGCTAATTCGGCTTACATCTACATGACCAACAACCTCTACAATTATTGATTCATTCATTGATTAGCTTTTTGGGCTTACAACACGCCTTCTGTATAGACCTTAAAATAGGAAAAATCCTAAAGAAAAGGTGCCCAAAAAAGGTTGAAGATCATTGCCTACAAATCTCGTGAATCTCGGGATTTTGTTACAGTCAACTACCAAGTCGTATTACTTGTCGACTACCAGTCTACCTTCATTTGTTCTTCATTCGGTTTCCACACACCTGCCTATCGACTTCTTGTCGGTTGACCTCTTCAAATTGTTGTCAATGTCTTTACCATGTCGAACCACCTCGAACTTCGACTTGTTGTCGATCCACCTTGACTTCATCTTTACCCAGTTGAACCACATTGACCTTCAAATTCGATTGTCAGTGGATCCACCTCGACTTTCACTTCAAAGAATATAACAACCTAACATTATCCCACTTGTTTTCTTCTTTGATAAAACCGAGAGACCTTTGAACTTTCATTCATAGACCCAGGGTAGCAATGTCCATTGCCTCTCTCCACCAAGAGAACTTCACAACACTCGCAGGCTTGGTCAATGCATCTACTATGTTTTCCAATGTGTCTACTTTCTCGAGCAACTCCTTGTTTCTTTCCACCATGTCTCTCACTAAATGGTATTTTACATCAATGCGCTTAGTCTTATAATGATAAGCATGGTTGTTTTCCACAAATATTTTGCTTTGACTGTCGCAACTTATCTTCATAGCTCTATGCTCAAACCCGATTCATGAACACAACCTTTGTAGACATACTACTTCTTTGCGTCCGTGAGTGGTTTCCATGTATTCAACTTCTGTTGTTGACAAAGATACAACCATCTGTCGCTTACTCATCCAGTTGATTGTTCCACAGAACATCTTGAATACATATCCACTAGTCGACCTTTGTCGATCCAGATCTCCAGCCCAGCCGACGTCGACAAAGCAATGTACATTTAATTCACTGTCAACTATAGGTTTTCCTTGGTAGCATATAGCATAGTCTTTGTGCCAAAAAAATACTTGAATACTCTCTTGAGGGTTTTCCAGTGCTCCTTTTGAGGTGTTGACATGTATCTTCTTAACACTCCCATTGCATGGGAGATGTCTAGTCAAGTGCAAACCATCGCATACATTAGACTACCAACAACATTTGCATAGGGAACATGTGTCATGTCCTCTATTTCCTCTTGTGTCTTTGGACATTGTTCAGTAGTTAGCCTTGCTCCCATAAGAATTGACACCGTCACAAGTTTGCAATCTTGCATGTTGAAACGTTTCAATATTGTTTCAATATACTTCGTCTGGTTCAACCAGAGATTTATAACTATTCGATTTCTCTTAATCTCCATTCCTAGAATAAAGCTAGTTGCACCGAGATCCTTCATGTCAAACTTGGAGGATAGTTGTTTCTTCACCGTCTTTATTGTGTCCATGTTGTTTCCAATCATCAACATGTCGTCAACATACAAAGCTACATATATATAATGCTCACCTTCTTCTTTGGAATATATGCAGTGATCAACTTTGATTCTCACAAATCTCAGACTAAGGATGTATGTGTCGAAATTTTGGTACCACATCCTTGGTGATTGTTTTTTACCATAAAGGGATCCTTCCAGTTTACACACCAAATATTTCTTGCCCTTTACTACAAATCATTCATGTTGTTTCATGTAGATTTCTTCTTCCAAATCCCCATGTAGGAATGTTGTCTCCACATCCATCTGTTCTATTTTTGGATCAAATGTTGCAGCCAGAGACATTAGTACTCTAATGGAAGTTAATTTTGCAACTGGGGAAAATTTCTCACCGAAGTCGACTCCTTCAATTTGGTAGTATCCTTTTGCTACCAGACGAGCTTTGAGTTTGTCGACTTGACCTACTGCATCCATCTTCTTATTGAATACTCATTTTCTATTGACAGACTTTCTTCAACTAGGCAGATTGTCTAAGTCCCATGTCTCATTCTTGTGCAAGGATTCCATCTCTTCGACCATGGCATCCTTCCATAGTTTTCTCTCTGTTGAGTCGATTGCCTCCCCGACCGACTTGGGCTCATCATCGATGGAAGTTAACATGTATTCGGAATGGAATTCGGACAGACTATATCTTTCGACTAGTTTTCTTACTCTTTCTCTCCTTACAACTGGGGTTGGTTGTTCCACCTCTTCTTTTAAATTTAGTCGACTCATCTGAATCATCTTCTTTGTTCCTCAGTTCAAACTGCACTATCTAAAGATTATTCTTGGTCTGAACTATTTCTTCAGGCTCATACTTACTTCCAACTTCTCTAAAGACCACATCTCGACTATATATTGTTTTCCTTGACGTAGGATCCCACAGTTTATATCCTTTCATTCATTCTTTGTATCCAATGAGAATACATTTGATTGCCTTCTTTTCCAGCTTGCCCCTCTTTTCCTTAGGAACATACACAAATGCATCACAACCAAATAATTTTAGATGTAAAACCGAAGGCTTCTTACTCGACCATACCTCATGTGGAGTCATGTCGATTAGCACCGACAAAGGAGACATATTCAATAGATATTTTGCAATGTCGACTGCTTCCGCCGAGAATTCTTGTGTGAACCCAACACCACTGAGAATCCTCCTTGCCTTTTCCATCAACATTTTGTTCATTCACTTGAAAACTCCATTTTGATGTGGGGTGTATGGTGTGGTAGTTTGGCGTGCTATGCCAGACTGCTTGCAGAACTGATCAAATTTGTTTCCACATAATTCACCACCATTTTCGGTGCTCAACACCTTAATATTCTTATCTGTCTGGTTTTCTATGAGAGATTTAAACTTTTTGAATTTCTCAAAAACCTTTTATTTCTTCCTTAGGATATATATCCGTGTTTTCCTAGAAAAATCGTCTATGAAGGAGACACAATACAGGGATTGACCAAGTGAAGGCACTGTAACAAGTCCAAACACATCACTATGAACCAGCTATAGAATCCCATTTGCCCTTGTCGCTCCAGATGGGAACCTCGCCTGACTTTGTTTTCCATATATACAATGTTCACAAAAGTCGACTTCTAAATTACATTCAACAAAGTCTTCAACCATACATTTGTTATGCATGGCTCAAAGTCCTTTTTATCCAATGTGTCCCATCCTCTTGTGTCATAGCATGGTTGGGTAGACTTTATGATGACTTTTCGAATTAGTTTGAATCGACTCAGCTTGAGTAGAGTCGAGTCAACTTCATGAGCAACGATGTTGTTGCATCCAGTCGAGTCGACACTCCCTAGCAACTTGTATAGGGTTCCAATATGAACTCCTTTCATTAATACCATCGTACCTCTGACAATCTTGCATGAATCCTTCTGAAATAGAGTGTGCACGCCAACATCACTCATATTATTGACAAATATCAGATTTCTTTCCAAAACCTAAATTTGTAGCACACCTAGAAGGGTTCTACTCCTCCCATCCTACAGTATCAGTCGAACTCTTCCTCGTCTGACAATTTTGTTTGTCGATTCCTCCCCCAAGAACATGTTTCCTCCTTCATATCGTTCATATTCACATAACCATTCTCTATGTGGTGTCATATGATAGGATGCTCCTGATTCAATCAACCAAACATCTTGATCTGACTGTGTATTTTTCGACATTGGGTACACATCGCCTCCCTTATCTGGAGTCATCTCTATTTCAGTTGACTGCTTCTCGTCCGATCCTATACTGACTTCCATTTCCTTCGACTTGCAGTCCTTTTTGTAATTCCTAGCTTTACCACATTTCCAGCATCTTCTCATTGATTGAACCGGGGATTTATATCTACCCTTCGACTTAGACTTTCTATTGGAGAATTTGCCTTTATCTCTGTCAATTGATCAACCTCTCACCACTAAAGCATTTTTAGTCGATCCTTCCATATTCTTTCTTCTCATTTATTTCAACAATACAGATGCAACCACGTCTTCTAGCGCTAATGTAGTTGCATTACTTCCTATAGCCAAGACTAAGCTATCCCAAGAGTCTGGCAAAAACCATAATAGGCTAATACATTTCTCCTCAGTTATTTTAATATCCATAGAATATAACTGGCTTATAATGGTATTAAATGCATTTAAATGCTCAGTTGTCGAACTGCCATCACTCATTCTCAGATACAGTTTTTTTCTAAGAAACAACTAAATTCCCAGGGATTTCGACCGGTACAAGCTTCCCAACTTGTCTCACGATTTCTTGGCCAAATATTCACCCGTGACATTCAACAACACTGAATTTGCAAGACAAAGTTGAATTGTCTTCTCTTGAGTTTCTCCCATTCTTCCATCGACATTCATGTCGGCATGGTACCTGGACAGACTATTGTCCATTGTTCTCGATCTACAAGGGTATCTTCAATTTTAAGCTTTCAAAGCTCAAAATTCTGGCCTTTGAATTTTTCAATCTCTATTCTCCAGTTGCTCACCATTATTTAACAGAATCTTTAGCAAAATCTTTAAATAAATCTAACTTACGAATCTTATTGAACCTAGATTTTAGCTCAGAATCCAAGGTTGTTAAACCAATCTCTGATACCACATGTTAATAAATGAGACAGGCTTCCATGCTAAACCTAGCAGAAGAGAGGAAGAAAGATTTAATCGAGAAAGTAAATGGCACAACAAGCACAAAGTTCACATATTTTACCTTGGAAACCCAAACTGGGAAAACCAACATTCCTTGAGTGTTTTTCTCCTTGTTGTCTTATTCATTTAGAATAAAATGTTACATGTCTTACCTTGGTCCACACCTAAGACAAAATCGACAGCATACCCTCTTTCTTACACAAGAACAACCCTGTAGGCAATTCAGCTTACATCTACATAACTAGCAACCTCTACAATTATTAATTCATTCATTGATTAGCCTTTTTGGCCTTACAACACGCCTTCTTTATAAGACCTTACAGGAGGAAAAACCCTAAATAAAAGGCACCCAACAACGATTACAGATCCATGCATATCATTGGCTACAAATCTCGCGAATCTCAAGATTCTATTACAGTCGACTACAAGGTCATATTACCCGTCGACTACTAGTTGGTCTTCAATCATTTGCCACAAGCCCGCCTGTCGACCTCTTGTTGATTGACCTCTTCAACTTGTTTTCGATGTCTTTACCATGTCGAACCACCTCGACCTTCGACTTCGACTTTTCCCAATCGACTATTCTCAACCTTCGACTTCTTGTCGATCCACCTTGACTTCGTCTTTACCCATTCAAACCACATCGACCTTGGACTTTCACTGTCAGTGGATCCACCTCGACTTCACTGCAAAGAATATAACAACCCAACAATTAGGAACACATTGAGTCCCATATGCACTAGAAATTAAAACACACCGCAAATACATTCCCCAATCAAGCAAGACATTCATTAATTATGTGTTTTCTTTTTTAAAAGGTCCTTCATTTTTTATGGAGAAGTTTTTCATTTCTCTCAAGACCTTAGGGAAGGCATCTAGAAGGAAAATTTATGGATTTTAACTTTTTCCAACCACAACACCTCTAGGTCAATAAGCCCAAAATCCCAAAAGATGAGGAAACAAAAGGGAAGAGGTGTGGAAAGTGGTAAGTATGTGCGGTAATGATGACCCTTCAATGAGACCCCCTAATAGAAACCATTTCCCCGAGGGCGATCCACTTACTAGGAAACCATGTCAATCACCAAGGTCCTATCAAGCTTGTCAATTGGGTTTGTCTTTAACCAAAGATTGACTCTAAGTTTCAACTATTATTATAATGTTTCCTGTTGTTTTAGGACAGCCAACAGTCCAAGAACTTCTTGTTGATTTGTTATGGTTGCACTTCCAATTTTAGGTGCTCCAGCATGTAGTTTTAGTAACCAAAAGTTAGCACATGCATACTAAACTAAGTACAACATGCCTAAATATCTCTACAGCTGAAAATAAGCAGATCTAAGAAACTAACACATGCATTTTTGTACACATGTATTTTTGGTCAACATGACCCTGGACAAAACCCCCTCGGGGAAAACCAGTTTGGGATATATGTCTATATCATGATGATCAAAGCAAGAGATACAACAAGTAATGAAATACAATGGAACTTGTATACATAGAAAGCTCATCACGAGCCTTTCCATAAGAACCAAAGAAAGAAGTGCCCAAACTCAGGTGCGCCCTCTCCCTTTGTTGCCCTCTACACTAAACTGAAGCACTCTAGCTCATTTGTAACCAAATGAAGAAATCCCTCCACAGGAATGTCCTTTCCTATACTGCCTCTCCACTGAAACTGTCAGAGCTCGAATCCCCCAAGCAGATTTTCTACCAGGTGGCTTCCAGTCCTCTCCACATGTGCGCCCTCCTCCTAGCAGAAATGATCACCATAAATAAACTAAGCCATAAATTGAATGTCTCTCTCCACAGAAAAAAGTGCCCAAGCTCTCCTCTCCCTATGCAACAGACCTCATCTCAAGGTGACAAGTCCTCCTCCTCTTATGATAAAATGAAGGATAATAAATCTGCCTCCTCTCCTAGATGCTCCCCTCATCCATGTAAAATGATCCCTCGTAGAAATGGAAGCTATGGCTCCATGGAAATACTCTCCATGCAAGCTCAAACCAAACACAAGCTTCTCCTCAAGATCTCAAGGGTATTTTTCAAACCCTCATGAAGTGCGCCCTCTTTCTCCTCAAGAAATGTGCCCCTCTTCTCTTCTCCAAAACTCACAAGTGAAGAATGAGTCTCCAAAACTCACTTTACCCTCTCTTTAGCCTCTTTGATCCAACCCTAAAAGATCAATGGCCTAGATTAGATCTAGCCAAGTCTAATCAATGGGTGAGATCTCATCCTAAAATCTCACTAAGGAAACCCACTTTCCTTAATTCCTTTATGTCTATTAATTCACCCACATTGTGAATTAATTGTCACTTTATGACTTAAGTGACATATTTCACTTTTGACTTAAATCTCCTAAGTCAAAGTGAAATTAGAATTATAAAGTAAAGTACAAGGGTAATAGTCTTCCCCCTTTGTGATTAGAGACTCATAAGCACATGGGGACCACTTTCCAAG
>JZKD02S1309084.1:7237-24571 GCA_000966675.3 Picea glauca
TGTAGGACCCTTGAATACCTAACCCTTGGGGACAGAAACATAAACAAATTAAAATAGACAAGATCTATTGGATTCATCTCTTCTCCCTTATCACATTCATACATATCATTTTTCAAAAAACAAATTGACCCCACCCACCCCTTTTTAGTTCCCCCATCCTCATGGCCCATACCCGTAGCCAAGACTTGGAAGCTCACTTCAACACTTTGCAATTTGGTCTCATCGAAACCCAACAAGAAGTGAAACAACTCAGTGCCAATGTTGTCACTATCAATACAACCATGCAGTCCTCAATGGAGGAAATCAAAGAAGACCTCACCACCCAGCTTGAATCAGTCTTTACAACACTCTGCACCAAACTGCATATCCCTACAAATAATTGTTCCTCTTCCTCACCTCCACATTCTGAAGGTGACCATTCTGCATTCCCATAACTTTCAGAACCATCACTTTCAATGTGACCTATGCCTTCCGCGGGTAGATGTGACCAAATTTGATGGCTCAGACCCCACTGGTTGGGTAACCCAAATGGAACATTATTTCTCTTTATATAGCATTACAAATGACTTGGCCAAACTTTGGTATGGTGTTCTCCATCTAGATCAAGAAATGTGGCAATGGTGGAAATGGAGAAAAACCTCTCGTTAAAGGTATATTTCTTGGACACACTTTGTGGCAGAGATTTATGAACACTTTGACACTGACACCAACCATTTGGGTCGTTTCACAAAGTTGAAACGATTAGGAACAGTGGAAGACTTTATAGCTTCCTTTGAGCGCTTGGATTTTATAACAGAGGGCATGTCTGATACATTTTTTTGAGAGTGTTTTATCAGCAGCCTCATGGATGAGATTCGGGCCCATGTCCTCATGGACCGGCCTCAAAATTGGGCGCAGGATACTAAAAGAGATAAAGAAGAACAATAGGTTGTATCTTCTCAAATCCGAAAACCCTCCTTTATCCCTCGCCCTAAACCAGTAAATCCCACTACTCCCTTTGCTCCAGTAAAGATCCAAAAATTGACCAGGTCTGAAATGGTTGAACATCAACTCAAAGGCCTTTGTTATAACTGTGATGACAAATATTTCTTGGGCCACAAGTGTAAAGAAAAAAATATTTTTATGGCCATCTCCAAGGATATTTTGGAAGAGGATGTAGAAACTCCCCTTGTGTTTGAGTCACCTGAATCCACTGACATAACCCCTCCCTCAAACCCTCCCAAAGTAGAACCGATCATTTCGCTCAATGCTCTCACTGGCTTCTCTGCTCACCAAACACTCAAGCTAATCGGTTACATCATGGATCGGAAGGTCATCATTCTGATTGATAGTGGCAACACCCATAATTTTATTCATCGTCGCATTGCGCAAGAAACTCATTGCTACATCCATTCCATCAATAATTTCCAAATCATGATTGCTAATGGTGGTTCCATGAAATATGGAGGGCGTTGTGAAAATGTGAGTCTCCAAATTGGTGACTACCACCTGAAATCCCATATGTTTTCTATTGACATGTGAGGTTGTGACATTGTGTTGGGTGCAGATTGGCTAAGGACTTTGGGTCCCATTCTCATGGATTTTAAAGACTTAACCATGCAATTTGACCAGGAGGGCCATCAATATAAATTCCAAGGCATCATTGTTGGTTCACCTGAGATCATTAGTTCCCATCGCATGGAAAAACTACTCAAAAAAGTTCGTTCTGGTGTTATCGCCTAACTCCATGCCATACAAGCAACAGAGACACCCTCGGTCCCGCAAGACCTCTAAGCCATCATTTCTAAACATCAATTGGTATTTTCCACTCCCCAAGGACTCCCTCCCTCTTGTGTTGTTCATAATCATTCCATTCCTCTTATACCCGGAAGCCTTCGTCTTAATCCGTCTTTATCGTCACCCCTTTTCCCAAAAACATGGAATTGAGAAAATGGTCTAGGAACTCCTTAATGTAGGCATTATCCGCCCTAGTACGAGCCCCTACTCTTCTCCTATGGTCATAGTGTTGAAGAAAGAAGGTTCTTGGTGAATGTGTCCTGACTTCCGTTCCCTCAACAAACTTACCATCAAAGACAAATTCCCTATTCCTGTCATTGATGACCTACTGGATGAATTGAGTGGCACCCAATTCTTCACTAAATTGGATATTCATTTGGGCTACCACCAAATATGTATGAAAGAGGCGGACATTCCCAATACTTCCTTTAGAACTCACGAGGGCCACTATGAGTTTTTGGTCATGCCCTTTGGCTTGTGTAATGCCCCCTCCACCTTCCAAAGCCTCATGAATCATGTCTTCCATCCTTTTCTCTACCATTTTATCTTAGTTTTCTTTGATTATATCCTCATCTATAACAAAACTTGGACAGACCATCTTGCTCATGTGGATCGAGTTCTCCATCTACTCTCTCAACACCAACTTTTCCTGAAACAATCTAAATGTGCTTTTGGCACCTCAGAAGTAGAATACTCAGGTCATCTGGTTGGCAAGGATGGCGTCAGGGTGGATCCTAAGAAGATTGAATCTATGCAAGACTGGCCTCACCCAAAGACTCTTAAGATTTTACATCGATTTATGGGCTTAACAAGGTATTATCGCAAGTTTTTTCAGAATTATGGGAAGATTGCAGCACCTCTCACTGCTCTCCTCAAAATGAACTCTTTCACTTGGACTCCAGCCATTAATCAAGCTTTTCAAACCTTGAAGATGGCCATGTGCACCACTCCAGTCCTCGCCCTTCCCGATTTCAAAAATACCTTTGTGTTGGAATGTGATGCCTTAGAGAAAGGAATTGGTGTTGTCCTTATGCAAGAGGGTCGACCTTTGGCCTTTACCAGCAAGCAACTATCTGAAAGAAATCTAGGCAAATCTGTCTATGGAAAGGAAATGTTGGCTATTCAACATGTCATTAGTCTGTGGTGCCCTTATCTATTGGGGCAACATTTCCAAATTAAGACAGACCATCAAAGCCTCAAGTATTTTATGGAACAACGCATTTCCTCCCCAGAACAACAAAAATGGGTGACTAAGCTCTTTGGATATGGTTATGAGATTATTTACAAGAAAGGCAAAGACAATGTGGTGGCGGATGCACTTTCCTGCAAATATGAAAATGAAGGATCCATTTTTTCTCTTTTATTCATTGTCTAAAATTGGCTCCAAGTCATTCACCAGGAATGGCTACAAGATCCCAAAAGTTCGCAGCTAATCCACCAATTGCAGTCCAATGCTCTAGCTTCCCTAGGGTACTCTTGGCTTCATGATGAACTTGATACAAAGGTCGTTTGTATTTAAGTAAACAATCAAAGCTTAAATCCACAGTACTTTCTAAGCTTCATGCTACACCCACAGCAGGGCACTCCGGGTTCACCAAAACCTATGAGAGGGTCAAACGTTCATTTTTCTGGGATGGTATGAAATAGGACATTCATAATTTTGTCGTTGAATGTGATGTGTGTCAACACAACAAGGGATAAATAGTCAAATCTTCATGCACACTACAACCGCTCCCGATTCCACCTGCTATTTGGAAGGATATCTCTATGGATTTTATTACCGACTTACCCAAATCGAGAAATAAATCAGTCATCATGGTGGTTGTTGATCGCCTTTCCTAGTATGCTCATTTCTGCACCCTTCAACACCCGTTTATAACATCCACAGTGGCTTAAATTTTCATGGATCATGTCTTCAAGCTTCATGGCATGCCACACTCTATTGTTTCTGATCGTGACCTAACTTTCACAAGCAATTTTTGGCAAGAACTGTTCAAGATACAAGGCACCAAATTGCATCTCAGCACAACTTATCATTCCCATACTGATGGCCAAACAAAAGTTGTCAACTAGTGTTTGGAAATATATTTGAGGTGTTTTGCCTTGGAAAAAAAAAATCAGTGGGCTCAATGGTTACCCCTAGTTGAATGGTGGTACAACACTTCATACCATACAGCTACACGCATGACTCATTTTGATGCAGTATATGGACAAAAGCCACCTTCATTTCTCTCATACTTACCGGGTGCCTCGAAGGTCCAGGCGGCTGACCTAACACTTACAACTCGAGAGGCTATTCTCCGTACCCTCAAAGATAATTTGGTCATGGCACAAAATCGCATGAAGCAACAAGCATATCAAGGTCTCTTTGAACGTCAATTTGCAGAAGGGGATCAAGTGTTTCTTCGACTGCAACCTTACAAGCAAATTTTCCTCAAGGCCGAGCATTGTCAGAAGCTAGCGCCCAAATTTTATGGTCCTTATACCGTTCTCAAGTGTGTGGGACAAGTAGCCTATTAGTTAGCTTTACCTAGCCATTCAAGCTACATCCTGTTTTTCATATTTCATGCTTAAAGAATGTGATTGGAGCTAAGTGTCAAATTCAAACCAACCTTCCAGAGTTAGTTGAAGAAGGATCCATTTGGCTATAGTCAGAAGTAGTTTTGGACCAGCGTGAGTGTCGCCTACATCAGAGAACCATCAAGGAAGTGCTAGTCTAGTGGAAAGATACAACTCCAGCAGATGCCATTTGGGAACCAACTACCATTCTGCAACGATTTCCTCATCTCAAGCCTTAAGGACAGGGTTGTTTTTAAGGGGGAGGACATGTTAGGGTCCTAACCCGAATATAGGTAGAACAATATATTCGGATTTAATAAAGGTCAATATTAATAAGGCCTTTCAATAAAATAGAATAAGGCAGATGTAAGAAGACCTAATAGAAGCTTCCTCTTCTGGAAGGATCTTGCTCTAGATGCTTGTTTTTAGTATAAATAGGAGTCGAGGGTATGAGAACCCTAGCTTGGATATTATTGTAATAGAGCTCTGCTCAACTGGAGGTTGCCCCCTCGAAGAGGCCTGTGAACATTTCTTTCAGATTCAAAGTGTTATTTCTGTTATTATTCTCTTGTCATTTCAGTGCTATTGTGGTGAATGTTCTGGTTATATTGTTGTTATTCTTCCATTTCTAGCATTTTATTTATGTTATGCATACATTTTATATCTGATATATTACATTGGTCCCCAGGTTAGCGCTATTATAAATATTGCACCAAAAACTTTCATCATCTACAATTTTGTGATGCAATTCCTCCAACTCGCAAGCTTCACTCTACCTGGGTTCACAAATGTTTCAAATAATTTATCACTCCCTTCCATCCTCGATACCTTCACGCCCTTCCCAATGCACATTGATTATGCTTTTACTAGTGACAACTCAACACACATGTTCAGAAAAAATTCGCACTAATGAGCGAAAACCTCGAGGACATCTCCCATTAACACCCATTAAACTATGATTTACGAGAGCCCGACCGCCCGCCCTTCCTTTCCATACTTAGCCAATTTTATGGCCCTAGGTTCCTAGCTTGGCGCTATCGAACTCACTCCCGTGTTTTTGTGATATACATCTTGCACCCAAAACTTTTGTGCTCTACAATTCCACCCCGCACTCGAACTCGCAAGCTTCACTCTACCTGGGTTCACAAAAGTTTCAAATCATTTATCTCTCCCTTCCATCCCTGCCACCTCCGCGCCCTTCCTAATGCACATTAATTATGCTTTGCTTAGTGACAACTCACCACACAAGTTCGAAAGGATTGACAATGAAGATTAATTATGCTTTGATTATTGATTAATAAGCGAATACTCCGAGAACATCTCCCATTAAAACGCATTAAACCACTATTTACTTCTTCTTCATATGTTACATTTCATATTACTTTATAGAAAAATTTCATTTCATACTAATTACTTTCTTCTTCCTGCCATCTATAAATTATAAGTTATATCTTAAATTACTATTCAATGTAATTTCAATATATCTTTTAATATTTACAATTTTCTTATGTTTCATTTCTAAAAAACAATTGAACATAACTTTTTAAATATTTTTTAAACATCTATTCTAATTACCCTTTACTTAATATATTCTTAATTTCTATTCTATTCCTAAAACTACTTGGCAAGAACTAAGCTGCCATACAACACTTGTTTCTAATACAATAACAATAAAACATAAATAACATAATCAACTTATGAACTTATGTATGTTATAAATTTTATAAAAAGTAATTGAATAAAACATAGAGAAGGGAATCAATTTTATATATGTATTAAAGTTTATAAAAAGAAATGTCAACGAAGGCAATTGTATTCTACGAGTCGAAATAGAACGAGACATACGGGGTTCGTGCCACCGCACATAGAGTTTGCAATCAATGTCTCACGAAATCGTTCAGCGGATAAAAGAAAGATGCTTTAAAGTTGAGATGGGAGATATACCCCACTATATACAAAACAAACTAACGTAGATTCATTAAAATTTTGTTACAGACATATTGTTTTCGGTCAATGTCTCACGAAATCGTTCTCAGAGTTTTCAATCAATGACTCCAGCGGCTCTGTCTATGTGGATATTGAAATGATTCCATGGGCTGGGAAGATAAATGCGTTGTACAAGTTTTTAGTTGAGGTAAAATTGTTCTATTATATATAAGCATTGAGGCAATTGGCATTGTGCTGGGTGTCAGAAAATTTGTCTGCAAATGCCTGTTATGAGTTTGGCTGGTGAAGCTGTCAGACGCCATGGAAGGAGAGCATATGGTGCCGCTTGTGAAGGCGAATGCACGAGGACAGGGCTTCTCAAATGCCTTGCCGAACGCCGGAGAATTCGGCACATGACCATCGTAATGCACGAGGACAGGCCTTTTCAAATGCCTTGCTGAACGCCGGAGAACGGGGTAAATGACCATTGCAGGCAGTGACCCCACTCCCTTTCTTTTCTCTTGCAGTTCTTTCGGACACACCACATTCGCGTCGGCTGGGCGATTTGCAAATAAAATAGTTATAAATTTCAAATTTCGTATTTCCTATGCCTAACGAAATCGGACGCCGGCGCTTTAAAAATTAGGGTTATTCTTGCCACCAGCAAAATGGACGGTGGGGCTTTAGAATATGACATGTTTTTTGCGTTATTGGGCTTTAGAATATGGCATGTTTTTTGCGTTATGGGCTGCTAAAAAGTCTTTAGAAGATAGTGACAAATAAGGTTTATGAAGAGACGTATTAGAAGTATTGACAAATAAAATTTATGAAGAAACATATTATAATACACGTATTCTAGAATAAATACACATTTACACGACCAAATCCAGCCATCCAAATACGGCTATGCAAAGGTGGTTAAGAACAAGGCTTGGAACGTGTGGAGGACTTACAGCAGGCTTCTCATGCAATTGTTGCAAGAGACATAAAACATGCTTCCATTTGTGAAGTTGCATTGTCGTGGGGCCGGCAGGAATTGTCCGAATAATGGGAGAGTCCAACACCTCTGTTTCTGCAAATATCGAAATGATTCCATGGGCTGGTGAGGTAAATGCATTGTACAGGTTTTTCTAAATGATTCCATGGGCTGGGGAGGTAAATGCGTTGTACAGGTTTTTCATTGACCTAAAAATGTTTTGCTAATCGGATCTCAGCGTGCATTTGCGTTTATTTTCGGCTGTGTAAAGATTATATATACGCATTGAGGCAATTCACATTGTGCTGGGTGTCAAAAATATTTTGCGCAAATGCCTTTTATGAATTTCGCTGGTGAGGATGTGAAAGGACGTGCAAGCAGAGCATATGGTGCCGCTTGTGAAGGAGAATGCACTAGGTCGGGCCTTCTCAAAAGCCTTGCTGAACGCCGGAGAACTCGGGAAATGACCATCATAAACGCACGAGGACGGGCCTTCTCAAACGCCTTGGTGAACGCGGGAGAACGGGGCAAATGACCATTATAATGACCGTTGCAGGCAGTGACCCCACTCACTTTCTTTTCTCTTGCAGTTCTTTCGGACACACCGCATGGATTCGCAAATGAATCATTATAAATTCAAATTTTGTATTTCCTATGCCCAAAGAAAGTGGACGCTGACGCTTTAAAAATTGGCATGCATTTGGGTTATCCTTGGCACCAAGAAAATGGACGGTGGGGCTTTCAAATTTGACATGTTTTTGGGTTATTGTTGGGAGCTAAAAAGTCTTCAGAAGGTATTGACAAATAAGGTTTATGAAGAGACATTAAGGTGAGTAGTAGTTGTTGTTTATGTTTTTGGTGTTGGAAGGTTGTATTTTTTGGGGGATTTGTATTGAAAGATGGGAGTCTAATTTTGGAAAGCTGTTGAACTTATCTTCTTTTTATGTTGAAGGACACTTTTTATATTATTCTAATATAGAGGACTTTTTTCATCCTAACAAAAAAAAAAAATTTAATTGTTCAGAATATTCTTCATTGCCACTATAAAAATTAAAAGTTATGATTTCAATCATTAACTTACTTGCATAACAAAACATGGTCGTTCATCATTAAAAATGGTAACTAACATGATTAGCATAATAATAGTTGATATGGTTATCAATGCCCATTTTATTTACTGCTCTAGGGGTTTTTCACTATGTGTGGCATGTGTTTAGGTTTTTTAATGCACTTTTTTTTATTGTTCGTGGGGTCGTGGGGTGCATGGCAGGTGTTATTATCGGTGTTATTATCATAGGATTTCATCAGAGGTTCAAAGTAAGAGTACAATGGGACACTTGGCTAGACAAATCCACACACAATACTTGTTTTGTAAAGATATTCCATTCAGGTATGTCAATAATTGTTGTACTTCCTGATAATTAACAAGATTTAGTTAAGAAGATGAATGGTAATAATTTGCTTTCCATGGGATATGATCAAGGGGATAAATGAGATCATCACTTCGGAACATACTCACATTGCTTACATTGAAAATCTCATGGTGTGAATGGAAGTCGAATGGCATTTTTTGAATGGAGTGGCTTTTGAAAATTATGGAAACTTTTGAAAGTAATTGGCTTCTAAAGGGTATTACTTTTGAAATGTCGTGGCTTCTGAAAATAATGACACCATCTCATTGTGGGGTTTCTAAAAATTGTGGTGGCTTCTGAATGGTGAGAATAGAAGTTGAACGGTGGCTTCTGAAAATCTCATGGTGAGAATGGAAGTCAAATGACTGATTTTGAAAATAATTAATGTATCATTAAAATGATTAAAACCATCTAAGATTATGTTAGGGTTAGGATTTGTAGAAAGTATAAGCAAATTAAATACTAAAACATCTAATATTATGTTAGGGTTAGGGTTTGTATCAAGTATGAGAAAATTAAATACAATGCCAAATTAGATGGCATGATTTTAGACGTCATGTTTAATGTAAAATGTACATTATATTTGACCTAAATTGCTCTTTCCTTTTGTTTTCATCATCGATGTTTATCAGACACAAATTATGTGTTGTGCTACCAGAATACTTATATTGTATAATGAATACACAATTACAGAACCAAATACACCCATCCAAAGACTATTCAATGTAGTAGACAATGATGAAAATTTGTTTAAGAACAAGGCTTGGGACATGTGGAGGACTCCTTCTCATGCAATTGTTGCAAGAGACACAAAACATGCTTGCATTGATGTGGGGTAGGGAGGATTTTTTCAAGTAATGGGAGAGTCTAGTGGCTCTGTTTCCATGGATATCGAAATGATTCCACTGGATGGGAAGATAAATGGGTTGTACAGGTTTTTCATTGAGGAAAAAGTGTTCTACTAATCAGATCTCAACATGCATTCACCTTCATTTTTGTCTCTATAGAGATTATATATAAGCACTGAGGAAATTTGTGAGACATTGTACTGGTGTCAGAAATTTTTTCTACAAATGTATTTCATGAGTTTCACTAGTGAAGGTGTGAAAGTTCGTGGAAGGAGAGCATATGGTGCCTCTTGTGAAGGAAAATGCACAAGGATGGGCTTTCTCAAAGCCTTGTCGAACTTTGGAGAATGAGGAAAATGATTGTTGCACGTAGTGACTCCAATCCATTTCTTCTTCTCTTGTAGTTCTTTCAGACACACCACATTTGTGTAGGTTAGGAAAGCCACGAATTTGCAAGGGTGGTGGCTACTGATATTTTTTTTGGTATAATAGTCGAGAACGAACGGCATTGGACGATTGTGACCCTTCTTCATTGTAAACAAAAATGTGCTCGACTTTTTTATCCCTCCAAGAAATTTGAACTCATTACCTAGCGATACGACCAGGGCACACATGAGTGTCAAATATTAATATAAAGAAATAGGGGGAAGATATGGAAATGCAAGTGCTAAGGAGAGAGCCTATGAGCACCAAGTAGTAGCTAATTTTGACCTAGTCAAGATGGGGGGAACAAGTCTCCATTGTTTCTTAGGTGAGGAAAGGAATCCTCATTGTGGCTTTGGGGTTTGGGAGGTCTCCATCCACTGCTTACAAAATTTTGATCAATTAGTGAATATTGTATTAGTTAGACTTGTAAGAAGTTTCTATTATCACTAAATAGGCCTTCTAGTCCTTCTTCTAAATGGTAGATATATTTGGAATTTTAAAATGGAATTTTGCAATTCTTGACACACACAACATTTTCATCTAAATAGGTTCATGCCAGGAGTTAGTTTGAATAAAATTTACTAAATTATTTCTCTTTGTGATGTTTCATACATACCTTTTGAGTTTGATGGAGTTAGGAATCCAATCGAGTACATAAACTATTAGGATTACGTAGTGAATCATTGTGGATGATTAAGGGTGGATGGAAATAGTTATAAAATGATCTAGTAGAGAAGAATCTAATGAAAATGTCCTCCCATTTGAAAATATGTATTGAATCAAAGCAAGTTGAGTGGGGTGGATGGAAATGGGCATGAAAGGATCTAGTTGAGAATCATGTTATGAATGTGAAACCTAAGAGGGGGGAAATGCCTACACACTGAGATATGTGGAACTGGTGAAGAAGTATGGGTAAGCCTCTCCCTGCGAGAAAAGAGGTTTTGTTGCATCCCCGAAGAAGAAGTATATACATGGAGGCTGATAATATAGATCCATCTAAGGATCGTGTCTAGAAGAAGGCATTATCAACTTCAATATGTCTCTTTCAACGAAGTAATAAGTGCCTAGACCCAATGTCCCAAAGTAGTAGATGTTGAGCCCTATAATCATCCCATATCAATCTAGTGTTTATAATTCCATGTCGACCAAGGATCCAACCTGTGCATGATGGAAGCAATTTTTTTGTGTCCATACTTTACTTCTAGATAAAATTTATACCATTATGGTATTTTAAATAAAGCAGTTTCGTACCATTCCCACCTGCAAAAATATGAAACTATTGCTCCCATCCATATATACCACCCGCGTGACACTATCATCTATCAATTGAAGGGGAATTGGGTTTGCAGAGGGACAACTCTTTACCTCCTCACCAATATTGTTATTCCAAAAGTGCCACAAGCTTGTCAGAATTATTGTCATTGATGTCAAAATATTAATTCTCTCATATTATGACTTTACAAATACACACAACATTTCCAAGATTGATTTATATATAGGTTTACATGTATATTAAAAAAGGGAGTGCAAATGAAAAATTAAAATGTGAAATAGTGGTTTCATACCTATGGTTTTGGAAGCCCATGGCATTTTCCCATGTATTTTTCCATCGTAATTGGAAAAGTGAAATAAAAAAGGGAATTAATTATTCAATCAATGAATGTCGTGTATTTTCAAATTAGCATGTTCATTCATGAAGGGTTATGATAAAGTATAAAAGGAGAAAGTATTTGTAATAAGTAGACCAAGCTACCAAATTTGAATAATAAATATATTGATAAAATGAATAATAATGGATGATTACAATCGAGAAGTGAGGGCTCGCTTATATACCCATGTCAGGGTGCCCAATGGCCAATAGCCATGTCTTTTCATTATTAATAATTATTTATTAATTCTTATTTAGTTGTTATATTTGTTATTTAATATCTTATTTATCTGTATTTTTATATACATAACAGTATTGAGAGAAAGTGTGGTTGTGGAAAATGTAATAACATTTCAAGAAGTTGATGAGAAAAGATCGGATATAATTCCAAAATAGTAGAGTTGAGAAATCAATTCAAGTCAGTTTGACATTTTCACTCTAACTTATTTTATGGAATGTTTTAGGGAGTTAAATTTTGAGTAGAGAAAAATGAGATTTCTCGATACATGTGGTTAAAAATTTAGATGTTGGTTAACTAAACTTCCTTATATATTCCATATGGAAGTTAGGGTTCACGAATTCTTTTGAAATTAGTTTCAAACAGGTCGGTCTGGAATTTTCGCTATAAATTATTTTTTGGGACGTTTTAGACCATGAAATTTTGAAGAGACAGAGGAACGATCTCTGGGGTACATGTGGTTAAAATTTCATAATTCGGTTCAATATACTTTATTAGATATGGCCTATGAAAGTTAGGGTTTCTGAATAATCATGAAATCGGTTTCAAACAAGTCAGTTTGGAATTTTCGCAATAACTTATTTTTTGGGACTTTTCAAATTCTAAAATTTGTTGTGATCTAAGGAGACATATAGAAGTACCTCAGGTAAAAATGTCATAATTTTCTTCATTGCACCTTCTGAGATATTTCCTATGTAATTTAGAGTTTCTGAATGATCCTAAAATTAGTTTCAAAAAGGTTAGTTTGGCGTTTTCTCTATAACTTATTTTCTAGGAATTTTCATATTGTGAATTTTTCAAGGATCTCAGGAGACATATCAAAGTACCTCAGGTAAAAATTTTAGAATCAGATTTGTAAAATTTGATACATGGCATGTTGTACAAGTTCTTTCTTGGGAAGAGGCCAAAAACAACAAGTTTTGGGAAAGTTGCCATAAATTTCATTTGGAAATTCAAATGTTGGTCAAACATGGTGAAGGAAGAAGTAGCAAGATGGCTCAGTGAAGGTAATGTGAATGTTATCATATTTTGAAAAATTTATATGTACTAAATAACTAATTGTAACTTGAAGGTTGATGCTCCTCAAGAAAATATATTTTTGTCTCTTGTTAAGTTGGTGCTTAGTGATGGGTATTGGTGTCTCCAATAGATTGATGTATGTGAATATATGTAAGAGTAGGTTGGTGTCTCCATTAGGTTGGTACCTACAAATAGTTATAAAGAGAAGTGTTGTGGTTTTCTCCTCAAATGGTTTCCATGTAAATATTATGTTCCATGTTTTGTAGTTAATAGATCTCATATGTGATTATTTTCCTATGGTTGATGAATGCTTGAAAAAATGAAAAAATTTCTTATACTAATTCACCCCTCCTCTCCCCTCCCCTCTTAGTATAAGTGTGTTCTCAACAATTTGTATCAAAGTTGGTTCCACTGGAAACATTCTAACTATTGCAATATAGATTTTGGGAGCACACATGGCTGGCCATGAAGGTTTCTCCACAAATAGGGATCCATTGTTTGACAGAACATATTATTCCTTCTGGAGCATAAGGATGTAAACCTATTTAATGGATCTTGGTTTTGATATTTGGAAATCAATTGTGACTCATTGAATAGCCCCAACAACTTTTCCAACAAATTTGGTTGGGAAGAATCCTAATGAAAACAATGAAAAAGCCATGAACTCCATCATGTGTGGTCTATCAAAATCTATGGTTTTCAAGGTGATGCATTGTGAATCGACAAAATAAATTTGGGACAAGATTTAAAATATATATCAAGGAAATGACAAGGTCAAGAAGGAAAATCTATCAAATCATAGAAGATGGTTTGAGATTCTGAAAATGAAAGACAAATAAAATGTTTCAACCTATCTCTTCCTTGGGGGTAAAATTGCCAGAACCATCATGGGACTTGGTGAAAAGTTTGAAGAACTGATGATTGTACAAAATGTGTTAATGTCACTCCCCTTAATATTTGACGCCAAATTTTCCACCATTGAATAAATGAAGGATATTTATTCATTGACAATGGATGAATTACATGGGATCCTCGTGGAACGTGAAATGAGGACAAAGAAAGAAAATTCATCAAAGAGAGAAGCAACCTTCAAATCCTCAAAGAAGACAAAGAATAGAGAGAATGGATTAAGTGATATCTTGGACAATGAATCATATGCAAATGAAGACTATTTTATGAATAAACTCAAGAAAGGAACTGGAAAATATAAAGGTAAGCTTCCCTTTAAATGCTTTAATTGTGGAAAAGTAGGACATTTTGTTGTTAAATGTCCATATGTGAAAAATGAAAGTATTGATGATGAAGAAGATCATAACATTAAGAAAGAGATAAAACATCATCACCACAAAAGGGATAAGCATGAAAATAAGAGGAACATACCTAAGTAAAATAAAAGTGTTTACCCCAAAGAGGAAAGTAGCTTATCTGAATAAAGCGATGAAAATATCTTTGGTAGTGAAAGACAAGAAACTCTCTTCATGGACATAGAAACAAAAATTGATGCCTTTGAAAATAAATACAAAGGGAAAGAAAAGACAGATTAAGAAGACGAAAAATGTCAAAAAATATGGGGAAGTGGGTCTTCAAGAAGAACTTATTTGTACCTTAGATAAAATAAAGAAGCTTAAGAAAAATATTTTGAAACAAAAGGATCAGTTTCAGAAATATAAAGAAGATGAGCATGATTCAAAAGCTAAAATGTCACAAAGCCTTGAAAAAATAGAAAAAGCTATCATGAACCCAAACTTTCAATTAGAAGAGGAAATAATGATAGAAGAAGTGGTGAGAATTCAGCTGAAAGAAAAGGAATAAAACTATGAAAACCTATAATATGAAATTGTTTCCTTAAGAAAGGAGTTGGAGAAAACAACTATTAAGTTGAATAGGAGCTCGAAGTTTGAAAAAGAGTATTGAAACCTTAGATGATATCATCAATTGTCAAATGTCTCCATTCATTAATATTGGTCTTGGTTATGATAAGAGTCATATGAACACCAAAGAATATTCTAAAGCTACAGATCCATTGAAGAAAGTAAATGAAGGAAAATATAAAAGCTATGTTGATGTACCTAGAAACTCCATCAATTATGAAGACAATCGGAAGAAATAAAATGATGTTCCATAGAAAATCGACATTCCTTCCAAAGACAACAAAGACATATTCAAAAGATCTTTTCCACCAAGGTGGTCTCACACAACTCGCTTTGAAAAAGAAACTACAAGTATTGGGTCATGACTGTTGAGTAAAATGGGCTATACCAGAGTGTAAAATACCCCAAATTACTAAAAAAAAAATGTTTAAGGTAATAAATCTTACTCTTATTATCATCATCAACACAAATCTAATAATGTTAAAGAACCTTTTATTGAAAACTTGACCACAGTCATTACTTTGATAAAACCTTAATAAGAAATTCCTCTAAGACTAACTTAGTCTATTTATATTTATCTTGGCAACCTTTTATATACATAATCTTCCTTCCATTACAATTTTTTGTTTATATAGTAATCTAAATAGGTAAGAACTCGAACCATTGGGTCTTTTCTTCTAATTTTAACAATAATACTGATAATAGTATATTTAACTTAACGAATTCAAATACTTTGTAATTTATCCCTTCATGTGAAAACATGATCTTGTAGCAGAAATGGAATGGTGTGTGCGAATCTTGTCAAATTATTCCACGGATCCTTTAAAATTTTACATAAATCGAATTTTTCACAGGCGCTTTCTTCAACCCACTTTTCCCAAATTACTACAGGATCAAAACCATGGGCTTATCCACTTAAGTGTTTCTCTTAGCGCCTTTCTTTCTCCCTTATTATTTTACATAGAACCTTATTCAAATGTTCACAGGATTATTTAATTTTAAACCCTTTGCACCCCTAATCAACTCCTTTACCTTATCATGTGACTCGGCAATGGAACCAAGTCCTTTGGACTTCGACCTTTGGGTTATTCTCCATTTTCAATCCTCCATCTCTCCCAAAGTTTGACCTTCTGAGGTGGTCATAAAGTGTAGGCGACCGATGGTTGTCGGTTAACATTCATGATTACTTTGTCCTCCTGCTTCTTGATCAAACGAATAAGAAGGATCTTACCTGATCTTGATCTACGATTCTCAAGATTTCGACGCTTCCTACTTCATTTTTTTTCTTCTTTACACTTTTTAGAACACCCAGAGTTTTACCGGCTGAGGTGGTCATAAAATAATGTTGACTTCTTATTTTCCATTCAGAACTCCTCCTCACACTATCCTTTCACTCTCTTAATCCAAGGGCTATGAATTAATTGAGTGTTGAGATGGACGATCCTTATTTCTTCCAAGGCTTTGGCACTACGTGACTCCGAGATATTAAAGTTATTCAACTCCTCGGAGTTTTACTACTTGAATTTCTTACGCCATCCTTCCACTGCTTGATCTAATGGATGAGAAAAGTTATGAAGGGATCTTATATCGGCGGTCTGCATGATTTTGTTACTCCAAGGCTCTGGGATATTGTGACTTACCCTATTCTTCCACTGTACTCGATCGGAAGGTCTATAATTCACCAAAAGTTCCTCCTTGATCCAACGGTTGTCATAATTTTGGGGCTTCAACACTCTGGTATATTATAACTCTAAATTCATTCAAATCCCCGGATTTATACCTACCGAAGTGCTTATGTCGTCCTTCCACTATTTGATCCAACGATAGAGAAAAGTTTTGAAGGGATCTTAAATCGATGGTCTACTTGATTTCATTACTCCAAGACTCCAGAATATTGTGACTTACCATGTTCTTCCACTATACTTAATTGGAAGGTATTTAGGTTCCACCTTGAGGATCTCGCTCCTAGTTTCTTATTCCACAAACATTGATTTTGACTCTTATATAAATTCTAGGTTTCTCAACGAACATTCTGATATCAAAAATTTAATTTATTTCTCCTTTGGGAACCTATCCATAGGGATATCTTCATATGTGTCTAGATTTTCGTATATTAATGTTTTGATTCATTAAAAGGACTATATATATATATATATATATATATATATATATATATATATCACATACACCCATGCCCTATCGACAATATATCGCATATGTATAATTTTACACATAACGTCCTACAATATTTCTCTTTACTAGTATAGGTGATTCATAAGTAATACACTTTTGTAGATTAATATCAGAAAGGACATTTGTAAAGGATGTGTCCCATCATTGTTTAAATTTTGTAGCTTTACACAAATTTTCTCCATTTGTCTACCTTGTGTATTTATATTCATAATTAAATTAATTAAAAATAATTTAAATTAATTAAAAATTAAACCTTTGAATTTTATTTAGAGACCTTAGTACTTTACGTTAAACTAATTAAAACCCAAATATTAAACCCTAGACAATCCTTAATCCTTAACCCTAAAATTAACATTTTAATTTAACCCAAACATAAACCCAAAACATAATTATATATTTAGATATATTTATAAATATAAAACCCTAAATTTATCCTAACCT
>JZKD02S1309084.1:57862-71945 GCA_000966675.3 Picea glauca
TATATATATATAGAGAGAGAGAGAGAGAGAGAGAGAGAGAGAGAGAGATATTGTGTATGTTTTTTTTCTATATCTAATTATAGGATGTTTGCAGTTGCTACGCATAGATAGTTGACCCTTGACACCTACCTATGCACTAGTGTTAGTTTCTTTCAATGATGTAGTAGTAGCAATGGTGTGCTCATTCATTTTACCACACACACAAGTATAGTGGAACAAGTGATTCATGAATTAAAATGACCCTTCCTAAAATATTTCTCATATGTTTGCAATCCATGTTCTAGTTGCTTTCAATTTGAATATGCATGTGTTGAAGAATGAATGTTAACTTTATCATGTTTAACCAAGTATGCAGTTCCACTTTGTTGCAATATTTTTATTGTGAGGCATAATTGTGGCCTTTGAATTTAATGTTGTGAGAGTTCCCTGTGAGAATTGATTGGGAGGTTCAATCTCTAGATTTATCTATTACATGTTATTTTAAGTTTATGTGTAGGGACTGCCCAATTTTACTAATATAGACTTTTCCATAGGAATATGGCATTTTATAGAAACCTTCCAATTGCCTAATATCTAATACTTTATTCACCGAGTCTACCAATATTCTAATGGTGTTCATGGGAATAAAGGATTTCATGGTGTTCCTACTTCTTAGTAGTTTTCCAATTTGATTTGTGGTACATTTGATATATGGAAATGTGAGGTTTAGGATATCCACCTTCCCAATTAAGTGTCATATATTCATTTATTTGTGGAATTCCTTGTCTATTCCAATCATTGTAACCATTCATTCAAAATACCATTTGAAGTTTATCTAGTTCATGTTTCAAGTATTTTTCATCTGAGATTCATGGGGCCCTTGTGGGAAGGGTCTGAATGATGCTTACTTTTTGAGATAGGTGGTGATGGAAGTTTGCATGAAGGTATCTCTCTATGTATGAATTTCTCATGTAGACTTGATACTCAAGTCTTTGAGCACCCTTACTACTAATATATACATCCAAAAATTTAATTTGGTTGTCAGTTACTATCTCAATGGTGAATTTAAGGTGCCATGAGAGGATATTGATGTGCTCAAACAAGCATTCAAGTTCCTCTCTAGAATGTCCTCATTTGGTGAAGATATCATCCACATATCATTTTCATAATCCTAAGGTGAGTGGAAAGGATTTTAAATCCCTTGCTTCAAATTTCTTCATGTAGATGTTTGCAACTACTAGTAATAGTGAGGAGCCTATTTCTACACCATGAATTTTCTCATAAATGTTTCCCTTGTAGATGAAATATGTTGACTTAAGGTATATCTTCACAAATTTAGCATTTTCAATGTTTTTGATGTCTTCTATGACTTTAATGTCATGTTCTACTAATATCTTGGTGTAGAGAGACACAATGTCAAAGCTATTGATATCGTTTCCTTATTCTACCCACAGATTTCTTCCTTTATGGACCCATTCTATAAAACACCTTAGCCATATGGATGTGGGATTAATTCCCTTGTTAAAAATCCCAACTACATCCCACACCCGTAAGCCGCATAAGCTTGTTCACACGAATGTGAGGAAATTTCTTGCAAGCCTATTGTGGTCCCAGTCCTACCACACCCACATCTTTCATCTCTCTTTCATTGCATCCCACACCCACCTTTGTGTCTAATGCAGAAGGATCACACTCTATGTTTCCTCCCACACACATCCTTCTCCCCACATCCCACATTCCACGTGGATATTCTAATCCCCGCACCCACATTCCACATAAGACATGATTTTTGGTTTTGAAATAATCATATAATCCACCACACATCTCTCACACAATTAAAACAATTGTTATTAATTATTGAGGATTAACTCTCGCACATTTCCCCTAGGCCTTGTATATTTAAATGAAAGTTACCATTTAATTAGCAGCATTCACCAAAAGTATGAGGGGGGATTTTGAACATTAGATTGACCCCCAATTTATGATTACCAGGGCTCCTATTGGAAGGAAAATACGATTTATAAACATAATCCTCACATTTACCTAAGTTCATTGAAAGTGTAAAAGATTGCAAAAAAAGAAAAGGAGAGCCACTCAATGGAGATACAATGAATTCATTGGCCCGAGAAATTAAGGAATTCTAATGGTCTATTGCATATAAGTGGAATTATGAACATTAAATAGAACATAAGATTATAAACAAAGTCTAGACATCAGGAATAGATAAAGTTGGGTGCATGGCCAAGTTGTTCAATTTCACAAAATTCGTAGAATGGTGTGATTGAAGATTTGATTCAAAGAAAAAACTTATAGAAATGAAGGAAAGTCGAAGAAATCATATCCCTTTAACACCAAATGTTTTTATAAAGATTTTGTGACTCCCAGCACCAAACAGGGTCCTCAAACGTTTTGAGGTAGACTCTTTCCTGGATGCTCAAGGTGGTGGCACAAATTTTCTCAAGAAGTTTTTGGTCCAACCTCTTGTCGAACCCTCAATCACCAATGGGATTAATAAATGCATGTTTTCTCAACTATATAGGGAACTCTCATGGATTTACGCATGTGTAGTTGGTCAAGACTCAACAACTTATGCCCCAAGGTATGTTTTATACATCCTTTGTTACTCAATATGAGTAGGGGTCATTTTCAATTGGGCCTAGATTATATCAAATGAGATTTCCCACCAATTTTCAAACTTTCTTTAGACTAAAAGTTTATACATGACGTCTTACTTAGTTCTTTATTTAGCTTACTGTAAAACATTTGATGGCATGCCCCCAAGGGACAATGTCCATTTTAATGAGGATCATGCTCAATTTCAGTACCCTATGTTGTGGAAGCAAAAGGCATTGTTCCATTTTTATCAAATCCAATATTCTTTTGTTAGAGAGTGCATAATTATACTCACTAGAACTAAACCAACCAAGGTGATAGGGGTGTAAATATATTTTCTTGTAAGGAAGGGAGTATGTGTATTTGATGAGGAGTTGACATAAATAAGGCTCTTTGGATTTGAACGGAAGGTCCTTCTTCTTCCCTAGTTTGTTTGTGATATATTTTTGGTTTATGAATTATGTAGATAATAATGGACATGGTCCTTGTTTTTTTATAATAGGAGGAGGCAGTTATCCATTTTCATTCCTTTCAAAATTGTCGATATTTCAATTAAAATTTCATCAAGCCTAGTTGAGATGGCAGGATTTTTCAAGTCTTTCAATATGAAAGAAGATGAATCCTACGAGGTATTTGACCCTTAAGGTGTTTTCATTGTTCATATGGTTTCAATAAACTACACCTCAGTTTTCACTAGGTTGGAGGAAATCACAGAAGTACCCGTTGATAATGAAGAAACACATACTGAAGCCAAGGTGATAGCCACCACAAGAAAAACTACTCCCAAAAAGAAGAAACAAGTTACTCACGATGATGAACATACAAGGGAAAGTTCAAATGTTGGTGTGAAGGAGGTCCCTATCCTAGAGGAAAGAAAACAACCAAAACACAAACAAAAGGGTGGATCGACGACTAGTGTTGAAGGTGGTAGCTCATCATTCCCATAAGATTTCCTCTTCGAGCCATAGAAATCAGGAATTTGATATCGACGAGAGACAGAATAATGAAGGATGTGTCGGTGATAGAGATGATGGGGACCCCCCTAAACATTAATTGGAGATAAAAATATGAAGTTACTCATGTTCCCAAGAGAAAAAGGAATCCATATTGAGTAAATTCTCAAGACCCCAGGGGTTCGAAAACAAAGGTGACAAACATGGAATTTGATGATGTTAATGACATTCCCACATGGTTCATGGTACAAATAGAGAAGAGTAAAATGATAGAAAATAATTTTTCCTAGGAGAAACCAATGGTTTTTTAGGAAGAGTGTGTGTCTCTTCATCATTCTAAATATAATAAATAGTCCAAGAAGCTATAGATTTAAAGGGCTGTTATGAAGGATAAAAGAGTGACAGGAAATTGGAGCTCTGAAATTGAGGTTAAAAATTTTAGGCCATCGGGGGTTCTTAGGTTTCACCAGGACACAAGTGAGGCATTAGCTCAATCAATAACTGAGTAGGATATATAGAACACTAAATTGAAGAAAAGTATAAGGGAACTCTAACTTTCCTTTAGCCCAAGGAAATTATTCATAAAGCCCTTATCTATGATGGTCTCAAATGAGTTTCATAAAGAAGTGACTGAATCAAGATCTAAGGTTAGAAGGGATATTAAATTTTTTATGGATGTTGGAAAATATGTTGTTTAAAATATTAATAAAAGACTTGGAATAATCATGGAAGCTCTGGAGATTTCTATAGAGGCAGGTGTCATGATGAGAAGATATTGTTCACTTAAGGAATTCTTGCAAAATAATTGACAAAATAATGAATAGTTTTATAAAATGCAGTAAGTACCTTCATTGCAAGCATACCAAGCATGGGAAATATTACAAGATAGAAGAGAGATTTCCCTTCTAAAAATAGATTGAAGCAAATATTGTTGGAATATTCACCAATACTGAGAGGGGGGGGGGGGTGAATCAGTATTGAACAATTTTTACCACTTTTAATAAGAACATGTAATCATCAATTTTATCGATCAGTTATCACTTATGACTGCATTCAATATATCGTAAACATATAACCATAAACAATGCATCACATCATAATCACAGATACATAGTATGTCATACTTTTATGTGGAAACCCAAATGGGAGAAAACCACATAATTATTCCTTATATATCAAAATATTACATTCATAGGAAGCACCAACTTCCAAATTCTCCATCATAAACTGGAAGGAGGCTCCAATATGAAGGAAGCTACAACTCCCCAAGTTCTCCAACTCCAACTGGAAGGAAGCTCCAACCTGAAGGAAGCTAAAACTCCCTATTTTCTTCGGCTCCAACTGGAAGGAAGCTACAACCACCTAATTTAAAGAATCCAACTTGAAGGAATCTCTAACTCCCTGTATTCTTCGAATCCAACTAGAAGGAGGCTACAAACCCCTTTCCTTTCCCCTTCCTTCCACCCTAAAATATAAGTGTAGACACAACCTGTCACCGAAACTGCCATCGATAATAAACTTGTCACTGATAATAAATATGTCAATGATAATCAACATGTCACTTATAATCCACCTGTCATGAATAATCAACCTGTCATTATCCATGTCACTGTATCCATCACTTCCACAATCATTGTCATTGTCACTGCCACTGTCATTGTATTTTTCACTCATATTGATATCTCATCATCAACTAAAACTAGATCCACTCACATAGATCATATACCAATATCAAAACATGTACCCAACATCAATCATGTAAACAATTTTCCAATATATACCTCAAGAATGTGACCTAGTTTTCATAAACCATGTGCCAAGATATATACCAACAATATGCCTCAATAGATATACCTCAAACCATGTACCAAACATATACTATACATCCAAGATGTGTCTCTAAAAATGAACCATAACATTCATGAACTATGTACCAAGGATATGCCTCAAACACATGCCAACATCACAAATATATCCCTCAAACCATATACCAAAGATATTTCATAACATAAAAAAGACATGTATCAATTCATATACCAAATATATTCCTCAACCATAACATCACCATGACACGTACTTTATGAATCCATGTACCAACAAGGCCTCCAAAACATGCTTCAAGCATGTTCCATACCATCTATGATACAAGCCTTAAACCAAATGAAAATAATACATTTTTATAATGTATAAGACCTAATGCATATCATCATAGACCAACATAACAATCTAGTGCATATAATCTTCAAAAAACACAATATAGCATCTTCATTTAATTTTACCTCAGTCTCATGGGACTAGTTTTTGGATTAGTCACAAACCCTAAATTTCAGTAAGAATAACACCATACATGTAATGAATAAAGGTATGAAAATTGTACCCAATATTCTTCAATATCTTATCTAAAATTCCTCCAAGTTTCACTCCTTGAATCATCCCTGAAAAGGCGTGATATAAAAAATGGCATACCTTGTTGTACTCTAACCTATTCTAGAGATCTAACTTGTAGAGCATGCCATGCGCTGAATATTTGATATCTAGTTTTGAAACTCATACACAACATACTAAGGAATGTAATATTTCAATTTAAATTGTTCTCATATAATTTGGATACTCTATGAAGATGTTATGATTGTTTTTCTCAGAACACATGTTTGAGACTAGTTTCAGGACTAGTCAAAAACCCTATCTTCCACAGAGTGTATCTCCGAAAATACAATGACCCAGAAGATGAAAATTTTACCACAGGTACCCTAATATGTCTTCTAAAAATCCTCATGGTTTTTCTATCTGAATAATTCTAGAAAAAAGGTATATTGAAAATGGCAATATGGCCTTTAAATAACATACCTTAGAACACATCATTAGAAGACATCATCTTCTCTTGGAATTTATCCCTTCTTCACTTCATATTCCCTTTGAAATGATCCTAATATATCCTTGGTTATATCATATAAAAATCACTTGATTTGATGTGACAAATGAACTCCTAGGTGCCTTATTTATACTAGCTCTGGCACCCTTTTTTTAGGGTCAACTTGACCCAAATAAAATTCAATTTAATTTTTAATGATTATTCCATTGGGGACAACTTTACCAACAATATCCTTAATATTTGTTTTAATATTCATTGCAATGGGGTAGACTTGCAACTTCTTTTTTGCAACACTTTTTAGGGTATAACTTGTAACATTTTGTCCTTAGATCCAGGGCTTCTTCATTTTCTTTTGGGGATTCATATTTAAGAGGAACAATCTCCTCAACCGTGAGGAACCACATGATGTGCTACCTAACGTTAGAAATGGAATGGAGAGGACTATCCACCTATGAGGGTTTTACATGCATTGTCATGTACTTCATCCTCATTTTCTTCAAACAACTTCGGGCTTCATGACCACACCTTTGGGGCTTCTCAACCACTTAACCACTTACCATCTTTCTAGGGATTCTGGTAGAATTCTTCAAAGCATCTTCCCATCAAGGACATGTTTAAATCTACTCCATAAAGGGACCACTTTGGAGACTTCTCCAAATACACCCATCACTTGTAAATGCTTCCAAACTTGCTTTAGGGCTTCTTCTAGGATTGACCAGGGTTGACATCAATGACAACCAACTATCCAAAAAATACAAGTTGGCTAGCTCAGTAGGATAGATACCCTCGAACAATTTATCTCCACCTATTGTGTTCTTGAAGGAAGAAGAAGTGCATTGTTTCTGGATATCGTCAAGTAACTTGAAGTCAAACCCTTGATAATGGATTTGATTTTGTTGTCAAGGTATCAAATGGAAGCTAAATTGGGTATACTAAGGGTCACATGGAGAACATAATTTGATGCCTCATTAACTTTCCTTAATATGAGATCCGACATTGGATAGATAGTTTTGTGAACAAGAATAAATACCAAGGATCCATTGCACAACAACAATACAACACATTGAAGAGTATTGAAGATGAGTTATTCTAGGTTAGATATAAATAGGACATAAGAGTAGTGTTGTTACACGAGTATATTAAAGAGTGGATAAAGGGTATGCTAGAAGCAATAGATAACCCACCTTCATATTGAATATTAAAGAAACAGTTATGATAGTTTTAGTCAATAATGTTGCTAGTTATTTAAAGAGAAGAAAAAAAGAGCCAAGAAAAAACACCATCTCGTACATCCATTTTTTTTATCATAAGTATTGTTTGAATCATTTACCTCAATTTTATTCTTTCTTAGTCTACAATAATCTAGTCGTGTTATCTAAATTCTTGTGTTTATGTGCAAGGTTGATTTCTGATTGATTCCTTTTATCTTTTAGGTTTCCTTTGCTTAATATATGGTCCATGGGAGCCCCATGCTAGTCCAATAGGATGAACACATTTCTTATTTTCTTGTTTAAGTATCATGAATATTATGTACTGCCATTTTTTCACACATTTATTTTGACCTTGAGAAACAAAGTTGTATTTATTATTTAAACTCCACAGAGAGCTATTTTGGATCTCATGAATTTTTTAGTTTATGAATTTTATTTAAGCATTAAAAATGGATAATGAGTTTCCTTTACATCCTTATGTTATGAATTTTGCAAAATCATTTCAAGTTTTTGGAAAAAGGATCAACTATACTACTATGTGTTCTATTTTTCTTTCTTCAAATTTTTTCTTTTATCTTGCTATGATATGGGAATTGGTCATGGTGGAATGAAAGAATTCATTTTGTTTTCTTTATGGTGAAGTTTTTTCTGCAAAATCTTTACACGTTTTCATTGTCTATTCCACTCAGGGGAATTAAATGCTCGATGAGTGAGAATTCAATTATTCATAAATATTGATATAATCATTACATGAGTGAGAAACATAGGAGAACCAACTCTATCAAAACGAAGAGATTATCTACAAATTCCGATGAGAATTCTCTACAAGGTTGACTCTTATCCTTGACAAGAAAATAGATCAACAAAAGATTGCTAGAATTTTAGCATCTTCTACATTTTGGATTTTGATATATTTTATAGAGGATGATGAGTCCTTAAAAAAGAGACTGTATTACCAAAGCGAAGGATGAGTAACTCAAAAAGAATTTTTTCTAGACAGGAAGTGAGATATCCTATCATGTTTACAATAAGTACTAAGGGGACACCATCTTTATGAATCTTGGGTGCACCATATATACAAGGCATGGTAGCATTATTTGAAGTTACATTATTCATAATTGAGACATCAAGGCATGAAAACTGGATCACTATGGACTCTAAACACTTTAGTTTTTTCCTAGGTTCTTTATTGATTACTCTATAGAACTTGCATGTGAGGTGCTCCATTAGTTTTATATAGTAAGCCACTTCATCCATTATGATAGTGTTTCTCTTGTTAGCCTTGAGTATCTTAACATATTTATTATTTCTCAAATCCCATAGATATTTTCTCTCATCCTTGAACAACTTTATTTTCAATGGTTTAAAGGATCTTAGCACTACTATGCATTCCTTCCTAATAGCTTCATCATTTTCTATTTTTGGATGTGAAGGAAGATTAAATGTTGTACACCAACTCTTCCACAAGTATCTTGCTTTGGACTACCAAAAAAATGAACCATTTCTCTAAAACATTGTGTGCTAGTGTGTCCAATGTGACCTTCTATAAATTCACCATAGTGCTCTTCTTATTCTTCGACAATCTCACCAATCTACTACTATTCTAGTTTTATTCTAGAAGTTCAAGTTTCAAGTGGATTTTGTCCAACTATTTATCCAATTTCACAAGATCACCATGAGTGTATATTATCTAAATTATTTATTAACATTGATCTCAGCATGGTGAATTCAACCTCATTCATTTGTTGAGAATACATGTAACACACATGACCCCCTAACCATCATTAGGCTAGTGGGGTGTTAAAAATTGTCTCTCTTTTTTCCCTCTAACTTGTCTTCCAAACCATCACTCATTTCTCAATTATGAGCTCATAAGAAAAATCTACTCCTCAAGATCCTTCCAACAAATATAAACATGCTCAAATATGAGATACACAAAATAAGCTATGAAATCTTGAATTTATTTTCAATATTCCATATGATGACATCATTGTGACCATCTGGCATCCATGTGGACCTATTTGTACAGGTATCGAACTATGTGTATTGACTTATGTGGTTCCCATATCCATGTTGGTTTAAGACTCGGTCGCTTAATTCTTTGACATAGGGAGAGATATCTAGATTTCAAAACTCTTGGATATCCACCCATCTGACTTTCTCAAATTCCTTGGATATCCACCATTCAAAATATAAACTTTTGAAAAATGTCATATTTATCATAATTCCTAGATTCCTCGATTTTCAGATATCTCAGTTCCTCCCACATGGTTCCTCTCTCTCTCGGATCCTGACTTTCTAATAAGTATGTTTTAAATAAAAACATGGATTTCTTCTACTTGGATTCAAATTTTTATCATCAAGTTTCCACTCCATCTAGGATCCTTGATTCCTTTAGATATTTTCCCATCCATAACTCTTAATTCCTCTGGATATCTACCCATTTGGGATCCATCTTTCCCATAAAGTCCCTTTTTAAATAAACCTGTATCATTGAATTTTTATATTAGCCTTCCTCTACTTACATGAGCCTCCACATGTCACTCTTCCATTAGTTGCATGATGAGTGTGTCACATATGTGTACCCTCATGCCTTCAAGGTACAACTTTCCCATCCTCTAGATCGGATGACGAAGAATCACACCAATAAACGATCCATATATTTAGTAGGTTTTTAATTTGCACGAACATTAATGGGGTCACCTGATCTCGATAGATCTGATGACTAGGATCTATATAATCCAATGGTATATATTAATAGAGGCCTTAAAGGTTCTCGATCATTAACCTCTCCTCCTCATCCTAACTTCTCCAAGAGAGGACACCTATCCTCTCCATGTGTCACCACCACCTGACACTTCCACATCAATCTCAATTTCCTACATGGTTTGAGGATTAATCATACCTGGCTCACTCATCAAGACAATGTTTCCATCCACATGGCATATTCCCTTTCACCTTAAGGTCTTATGGTTTCTCCATGTCAAGGTTCCACATCCAACAATATGGAATCTTACATTTTACTAAATTTCCTTTTCAAGAATATCATATCTATGGATATCCATATCGTCCAGGTTCCACCATTCCATTCCACCATTGGCATCTGGCATCCAACGTTTTTCAAAAATCCATTTATTAGCAACTCTATACTTATGAATGGTCCAAATTTTTCCTCCAAGTTTCTCCATCCAACCTTCGTCCCTTGGCCTGCCACTGTGGCCCCACTGATGAGGTTTTGTTGATGTGGGACCTGACATAACTTTCAATATGGCATCTGATGAAACATCCTAACGTGGCATCGACAATCTATCCTTTTCCTAAAATCCTTTTTTGAGAATTTCCATATTTCTATATTCCTGGATGGTTCAAGTTCCATCTCTTAGTTCCATCTCTTGGTTCCATATCATGGTTCCATCATCCATCCTTCACCCTTTGGCACACCACTGTGGCCTACTGACAATTACACCCTGCATACGTACCTCTTGACATGGCATGCTAACGTGGTATGCTGAAATGGAACTTTTGAAACCAAGTGTTGACATGTCAAATTCCATCCTGGATAGATTTCCTCTACACAAGGGAGTCCCTTCATTGCTAATACAGTCCCTCAATTCCCTCCCCTTCCAATGCCAATTTTTTTCCAGTAAGCAACAAGCTCACAACCCTCTCATCTCAGGTTGGGATTCGAGTTCTCAGAACAACCACACAAGTTCTCTTTCCTTGTCTCTTTGTCTTTTTTTCTCATTCCTTCTCCCTCAACTCATATCACTCTGTAACACTATGTATCATTCTTTCCAAATTCTATGACAACTCAAAATATATCTTCTCCCTGGCCAAGTTCCAAGAATCTATATTCTTCCACATGACCCCCCATACGTCTCTACCTTCCTCCCCACAAGAAGATCCTTGGTTTGCTCTTATCTTCCTTTTGTCAAAAGGAACTCATGGTTCAATAATGGAGACTAATATGGGAACTTTATGTACCCTAGTTGATATTATTAACTTGTCCTATCCAATCCTCCATACATTCATTCATTTTGGGTGGTTGGATACTCAACTTCCAACCCCCTTCATTAATTACTTGATTTGAATTTAGGAAAAGGGAAATAACTAGTTATTTCAAAAGTTGATTCAGCAAGGTGGCTTTGGATATATAGTATATGAATCCCCCCCTACGGGCCCCTCATTATTCCCTCTCAGGCTATCATGGACATTACCAGTTCTTTACCCATCAGTCAGTTGTTTGAATTTTCTTTATTAAAAAATAATACATTTAAAATGTTCATATGCCATGATGTGGAAATAATATCTCCATGCTAAGATAAAATCACCACTAAAAATAATTTATTACAAATTAACTAGGGGATCAAAATGGGGGTGTTACATTCCCCTCCCCCTTTAAAGTAACATTCCCTCAGTGTTCTTCTTCATTTCAACAATACTTTCCAATTCTTCATCCTTTAGCTACTTCAACATGGTCATTTTATTCATAGGCTAGTCCATATCCATATTTTTGACATTTTAGGATATGCCTACAACAATTATCCAATAACATGCATATTTTTGTTAAAAAAACAAGATCACAGAGCAATAAAATAAAACAAATATGGAAATAAAACACAAAAGATACAAAATACAATAGAGACACATATATACGTGGTTCACCTAGTGCGGGCTACATCCACCAGAGAATGTTTTTAGGTCCTTCCTTTTTATTATCTAGCAAAATAAAGGGATACAACCTACAACATGCCCATTGTAACTTCCTCTTCTCTCTCATGGTATCCTCTCTCAGAATAAAATATTCACAATAATACACAACCAAAATACAAATCCCTCATAAAAGATTTTTTCCTTCTAGGGAAAAAAACCTAAAAGAACTTCTACCATCATATATGCGACCTTATAATGAACAGTCCAGATTGACTAGGAAATTACAATATTTTACAAGGAAAGTTTTCCCAATATTTCACTTCAGGGGCGCTACCCCCGAATCCCCCGCTAGAGGGGGTATACAAAAATTGTCTCCTCCCCCCCCTACCCCCCCCCAGTGATAGTTGTGGGGGGGAAAGACCCCCCCCACCCCCCTTAACGAATGGTGTCCAAGCTATTATAGCAAGATTTGCCTCACCATTGCTATCTTTCACAGAGGGCCTTTTTCCATTTCTCTATGCGGACTTTTCGTCCCTTTTCTATGAATCCAGTGCTAAAAATACATATTTTTCCACATATACACTCCCTATCTACTATACATCATGTGTATATGCAGGTTGCTCCACTACAACCCATGTACATCAGGATCTGTGCCAGAAAATACAAAAATGAAGTTGGGTTTCCATGTCACGATAGGAGATCTCTCATCCTTGGCCTTCCATATACTAGAAAAGTTCCGACTCGGCCCTTCAGTTGAATTTTGAAGGCTATAAGAACACAATTCCGAGCTATGGAAAAGAGGAGAAAGAATTCAAATTTAAGAGAAAAGTTACTCTAGAGAAATTACTTCATATTGAGTCTGCATCCCTTTCTTCCTCAAGTCTGAACACAGTGTTCATCCCCAAAGCTCTTTCCTTATTATTGAGAGAACCTCATTGTCACCATTCTATGAGCTTACCTTTGGTGGAGGATAGAAGTGGTGGAGGCCCAATTGGAAGGAACTTGGTTTCTTGGTTTCGAACCGTGCCGACATGGAAGTCTGTAATGTTGTCACTTCTGTTGATCATTTATTAATATAAATACTCCTTTCCTGTCCTATTGGTATCGTGAAAATATATGATTATTATCCATGGGCATGTTTGTAATGTTTATTAATGGATTATTCTATCTAATGTTCTAACCCCTTTATATTATCACTATATACTTGTTTTTCTTATTTGTTGGAAACTTGTTGAAGGTATAAAGCTTTGGGCCGAAGTGCTCAACGGTGGAACATCATCAAACGTTGGATCGAGGTAGGCCTCTTTCCTATATTGAACATTATTTTATATAGCATATGTTGGAATTGAGTTGATTTCTGTGGTCATACCTGTCTATTGTGGTTTACCCTGGCCATAGAGATTTTTTCCCTCGTAACAGAATTGGCGACTCCACTAGGGAGAGATCTTCCTTCTAAGGGTTGAAGTACTTTTTCTTCTTGTATTGCTATTTTTCCTTTGTGTTTCTTGTCATATCAGTTCTTGACAGATTATTTTCACTCTGGGTCTAAGTTTTCATCCTTTTTCCCTTTCCTGGCCTTGTTTTAAATCCTGTACACGCCTTTTGCCTTGGCAGTCGCATATACAGGCGTGTTGTCTCACTGCAAGCTGTGTATATACGCACTTTTCTCCTGAAAAGTCATGTATACCACTTTCCCTTACTTGTTTTCTTGGTTTAGTGACAGTTGGGTGGGATTTGATGATTGTTGAGCCTTCTTAGGTCTATGTAGTGCCTTGACAGGAAACCTGTTTGGAGTTGAATTT
>JZKD02S1309084.1:71995-86481 GCA_000966675.3 Picea glauca
CCGCCGTTAAGGAATGGTGTCCAAGATATTATAGCAAGATTTACCTCACCATTGCTATATTTCATAGAGGGCCTTTTTCCATTTCCCTATGCGGACTTTTCATCTCTTTTCTATGAATCCAGTGCTAAAAATACATATTTTTCCACATATACACTCCCTATCTACTATAAAGCATGTGTATACGCAGGCTGCTCCACTACAACCCACATACATCAGGATCTATGTCAGAAAATACAAAAATGAAGTTGGGTTTTCATGTCATGATAGGAGATCTCTGATCCTTGGCCTTCCATAAACTGGAAACGTCCTGACTCGGCCCTTCAGTTGAATTTTGAAGGCTATAAGAACACAATTCCGAGCTATGGAAAAGAGGAGAAAGAATTCAAATTTAAGAGAAAAGTTACTTTGGAGAAATTACTTCATATTGAGTCTGCATCCTTTGTTCCTCATGTCTGAACATAGTGTTCATCCCCAAAGATCTTTCTCTATTATTGAGAGAACCTCATTGTCTCCATTCTATGAGCTTACCTTTGGTGGAGGATAGAAGTGGTGGAGGCCCAATTGGAAGGAACTTGGTTTCTTGGTTTCGAATCGTGCCGACATGGAAGTCTGTAATGTTGTCACTTTCGTTGATCATTTATTAATATAAATACTCCTTTCCTGTCCTATTGGTATCGTGAAAATATATGATTATTATCCATGGGCATGTTTGTAATGTTTATTAATGGATTTTTCTATCTAATGTTCTAACCCCTTTATATTATCACTATATACTTGCTTTTCTTGTTTGTTGGGAACTTGTTGCAGGTATAAAGCTTTGGGTCGAAGTGCTCAACGGTGGAACATCATCGAACGTTGGATCGAGGTATGCCTCTTTCCTATATTGCACATTAGTTTATATAGAATACGTTGGAATTGAGTTGATTTCTTTGGTCATACCTGTCTATTGTGGTTTACCCTGGCCATAGAGATTTTTTCCCTCGTAACAGAATTGGCAACTCCACTAGGGAGAGATCTTCCTTCTAAGGGTTGAAGTACTTTTCTTCTTGTATTGCTATTTTTCCTTTGTGTTTCTTTTCATATCAGTTCTTGATAGATTATGTTCACTCTGGGTCTGAGTTTTCAGCCTTTTTCCCTTTCCTGGCCTTGTTTTAAAGCTTGTATGCGCCTTTTTCCTTGGCAGTCACATATACAGGCGTGTTGTCTTACTGCAAGCTGCATATATATGCACTTTTCTCCTGAACAGTGGTGTATAACACTTTCCCTTACTTGTTTTCTTGGTTTAGTGACAGTTGGGTGGGATTTGATGATTGTTGAGCCTTCTTAGGTCTATGTAGTGCCTTGACAGGAAACCTGTTTGGAGTTGAATTTTTTGGGCATAGTCTTTCTCATCGTTTTTTGTTTTTTATTTTTCCTTGAACTCTAGGTTGTTTCTTAGCTGCTTGGTATTCTTCTTGAGTTATTTCATTTATACACAATAGAATTTTATATATCAAGTTGCTTATCATTCCATGCATTTTCTTCTTAGTATATTGAAAATACAAAAAAATATGCATTTTGCATTGGCTGGAATTTTTGTCTTTTGAATATTTATCGTTAGCTTAGAGCATTTAGTGAAAGCTTTCATTTTGCTTCTGAATTGCAGAGTTGAAATTGAAAATTGCAGTGTTTTTATATGCATATCGTTCATTGAAAAATTTAAAGATAAACTTTGCATTATATTCATATTTATTTTCTTGCAGAGTCATAACATCATGAGTTTCATTTCCATACCTTTTTGAGTAATCACAGCCAATAAAATTTACGCTTTAAATTAAAATTGATTAGTCACAATTTTATTTTTTAGGGTGCACAAACTAGTCTAGGATTTAGTGCCTTGGAATAGGATTTTGTAAGTAAACTTCTCCAAGACAATTAAATCAACATATGTGTATGAGACAAGGAGTTGAGAAGTCCATTGTATAATTGGTAAGATCAAGAGGCTCAGCTCACATCGGAGTTAATCATGTGGTCGCACGAAGTTAGTTGAAGGGATAACCCCTGGATACTCGCCTAGTGTCAGAGATATTTCTGTGGATTTATTCATATTTGGGGATATTGCTAGTGTCCATACCTCCGTGAGAGATAGTACTTTCAAGGTTTCAGTATTTTCTACCTTTCCCATACGGTGATCTGAACTTACGACTTCTCACCTGTGCATCGGTTATAAAGTGGTTTATTAGTTTCTTGACTTAGGTATCTCATAGGTTACTTGCAGGGGTTATTCTTCTTGTACCCTGGGTCAGATAGGGGTTAGACAACACACAACCTTTATGGAGGATTACGTCTCTGGGGGGATCTGACCGACTGGTTTTTAATCCCACGAGGGCCCCTATAACTGATTTTGTTACCTCCAAACTTTAGCGGGGAGTCTCAAGTCCCTCTTGGACGAGGCATACCTTCTTTAGCGAGGGAGGCCACTCAACCACTTTAGCCTGTTTGCATGCATATTGTTCGTTTGACTTTTTGGTATGCTCTTTGAGTACTAGTTGGCCTTAGGAGTCTATTTTGGGTTTCATCATCATGGACAGTGGAGTTTCTTTTTCTCCCTCATTCATTGCTACCCACCCCATGATGCCTGCTCATTTCATGGGGACTGACCCTTTCGATTTTTACAATGGTATGAAGAACTTCAATGCTCAGTCTGCACCTTGGGTCTCTAGTCATTTTTTTGTTGATATGCCTTCCCCCGTGCAATCCTCTCCCTAGCCCACGTATATGAATCCTACCATTGGATCCAGGGGCACCATGGATCTGATGCCTACTTCTTCATTTGATATGAGTCGTGTCCCCATGGGAGGTTGGAATGTTCCCCCTTATGAATCCAATACTAGCTATGCCCTTTCAGGATCTAGTGCTCTGATGGGTGATTATTCCACTTATTACACCCCACCCATGTGCCTTTCATCCGCCATGTCAGTTCCTTTGAACTCTTTTTCCATGACAGGTCCTCAAGTAACCCCAAGTATTTCATATGTGGAGAATCAATTTTAAGGTTCGGGCTACCCTCTTTATGGGACCCCTTCACAAGAGGGAAACATATATCCTACCTTGATCTCTTCGCAGACCTCAGTGACGATGTTCGTCCAAACCTCTTCGAACCATTTTGGCATAAACCACCACTTTTCTGGGCAGGGACAGGGGGTACACCAGGATCCTTTTCGGCCTGCAATGTTTCAGAACCAGTCTTTCCCCGGACCTTGGAATCAAATGTCACAATATATCGCTAGCATAGTTACTGTCAGTCACACTGGTGCTCCATCACCAACCTCTACCAGTCATGTCGGAGATGGGTCGACATTTTCTACAAATTATGTCGACAGCTTGCACCCAACCTCTGCTAATTATGTTGGGGGAACCATCCTATTCACTCTGAATCATAGTCGAGTCACGTCTCCAACATTTATTCATCATATAGGAGAATACTCTCTTACCCCTTCCAATCACATCAAGAGCATGTCACCAGCCTTTATGGACGACGCTAGGAGAATTGAGAAGCCTAGATGTCTCAAACATAATCCTAAATTCCTTTGCAGGACTTGTGAAGGAATCCACCTTACTCGCTTGTGTCTGGCTACTGCCAAGATACCATAAGTGTGGGGATCACCCAAGAGCCCTTTGGATTCTGAGGCATCCCTGGTTTCTCCTCACACCATCTCTCCTTTGATCGTCTCATTGGTTTCACTGTCGCGAGCCCATCCCGACCTCACCCTCTTTGTCGAGGGTGAAGCATCTCTTGTCCCCGTTACTATGCATCCTATTCAACCTATGATTGAAGAAGTGGCCAGACCAGTGAAATATCTTGTCAATCCTACTCTACATGAAGAGAGTGATGCACCTTTCAGTCATGTCATCAACATTCCAGGCCCTTCCCCTTTCGAGTGAGAGAGATTTATTCTTCCCCCAAGTGCTCTTCCTCCAAGTCCTGACGAGGTTCCCTTTGACTGGGACAACCTGATGGGGTATCCCATACCCCCACCTATGTATTTTCTAGTAAGATACATTATTCGAACAATCACAGAGACTGTATACTCCGTTATCACTTTCTCCTCCTCGACTTGGATACCTTTGGGTTTTCCCCAGATTTTGTCAGCTATTCGTAACATACTGACTTTCCACAGAAGACCGGGATGGGAGCCTTGGCCTCCCCCTTTACATGTTGATTAGAACATCATAAACGAGTCTTAGTTAATCTTTTTTCTGACTCATCTAAAAAATCAAAAATATCGTCGAGTGATTTGTCCCTTTCACACTCGTTAAATTGGATTTGAAAGGTCATGAGTCTCAGTTAAGCTCTTTTTCGACTTGTTACCAAAAATAAAAAAGATCACCGAGCGAACTTGTCTTTTTCACACCTATAAATTGGATTTGAAAAGACATCTATTTGGCACAAGTTTACCCCTTTTTCACACCAAATAGACTAAAAGACATAAAAAAGGACATTTTTTTGTGTTAGGTTGTGATTCCATCTCATGCCCTCACTTGCAGTATTGAGCCTTTAGTCGGTTCTTGCTTCGCGTTATAAACCGTTGCCTAAGAAGTTTTTTGCATCCTCAACCAAGCAGAGCCTTGTTTATATCCTTCGCAATTTGACACCCAATACCCTGGAGGGAACATCACCCCGAGTGTCCATTTCCCACATGCTTTTCCTTGCATTGAGCATCGGTATGTTCCACTGCTAGAACTAGTTTTGCTTTCTTGTGACACTCGTTTCCTCCTCTGTATCATAGCATTCATTTGTTATGAAAAAAAAAAAAAACGGGTGGGAAGGGAGTACTATATTATAATTGGCAGCAGTCGTGTCTCATTTGAACAAAGCATAAAATTATCGAGTCCTTGTGTCATCATAATTTTGGGTTTAGCATGGCCTTAGAAAGTTGTTCTCATTATAGAGTTTTCTCTACCTATCGGTTACTCTTTCGGTCCCTATAGAGAACATTATTGATGCCCCCTTCATCTAATAGTCACATCATTGAGTCTATGATGTCAAATTCCACCATATGTCTCATGCTCTTGTTCAAAAGAAGTCTATCAACCTGTGTCGGCCATTCCTCATAAATCTTGACTTTGCATTTCGGCCATACCCTCAATTTGTCTCAGAATCACATGATATTATGGTATTATCATGCACCTTGGCCCTACTTTCATCATTGGTAGGTCACCTTGAACCCAACAGTCGACATTTCATCATTGGTCGTTGACTGGGTGGTTTCCCTTGTGTTCGACGGCAAGACATCTATTCACACTTTGGGATTTATGAAGTTTCTTGGATTCCATTAGCCTTATTGGTGGTTTCCTCCCCTTTGTCAGTAGTTTTTATCATTGGTTGTTATTTAGAGGGTCTTTTCCGTGTACCGCTTGCATTTGGCACACACGAAATATGCACAGGGTCATTAGTTCATGAACATGTTCTTCGTCCGATATCCACCAAATTATGAATCTCCTACTTTTTTCCTCATGCTGACTGATGAGAGATGCCTTAATGCTCTCCTTCCAATGGGTCGCTTTCCATTGACTTCAAATAATTTATTCTAGATATGGGAGCTAGGGTTTTATGAGTACCTTGAGACTTGTAATCATTAGTGGCAAGTTCTCTTTCCATTGACATATGGGAATACATCAATGTCTACTGATCAATGGATTCCTCAGGTGTTCGACATCGACTCCCTTATTCACACTTGTAGGAATGTACTCAGTTTCTTGATACCTACTTTCATTATTGGTAGGTTGTCTCGCGATTGTTAATGTTATACCTCAATGATTGGTAATCAAACGATGTCTCATTGTGTTCGACCTCAACTCCTTTATTCACATAATGTAGACTTGCACCTTTGGCGGATGTGTAGAAGAATTGAAGACATCACTATGTGGTTGTCGCTTTCCTGAGTGGTTGCTTCCTTTTCATTGGACCAACACCTATTTGAATATAGTAATCATGGGACATTAGATTATACTCCATTGTATACAAATATCTTCAGATTGGTTTTGAGGCTGGTTCTACTGGGCCTTGTTCTTGATTACGACAACTTTGGCATATAACCGAATTTGTATTTTCCTATTCATGGCCACAGACACATATTTGGTATATTTTTCCACATGGATATGCATTGTATTCTATTGGAAACCATGTATGTAAAGTCAACACAAAATGTAATGAGAAACTAGTCTTTCTAGCTGGGTTTACACCAATCCACTTCTGGGTTATTGATAATGTATTTCGGAAAATCGTAGATACTCCTCTAATCTCACACATTAGGGGGCATCTGTTATAGCAAGATTTTCCTTACCATTTCTATCTTGCACAGAGGGCCTTTTTCCATTTCCCTATGCAAACTTTTCATCCCTTTTTGATGAATCCAGAGCTGAAAATACATATTTTTCCACATATGCATGCCCTATCTACTGTACAGTATGTGTATATGCATGTTGCTCCACTACACTCGTGTACATCGAGATTTGTGCTAGAAAATACAAAAATTAAGTCAGGTTTCCATGTCACGACAGGAGATCTCTGATCCTTGGCCTTCCATATACTGGAAACATTCTGAATCGACCCTTCAGTTGCATTTTGAAGGCTATAAGAACACAATTCCGAGCTATGGAAAAGAGGAGAAAGCATTCAACTTTAAGAGCCAAGTTACTCTGGAGAAATTACTTCATATTGATTCTGCATCCCTTTGTTCCTCAAGTTTGAACACAGTGTTCCCCAATATCTTTCTCTATTGTTGAGAGAACCTCATTGTCTCCATTCTATGAGATTGCCTTTGGTGGAGGAATGAAGTGGTGGAGGCCCAGTTGGAAGGAACTTGGTTTCTTCGTTTCAAACCGTGCTGACACGGAAGTCTGTAATGTTGTCACTTCTGCAGATCATTTATTAATAGAAAAAATTCTTTCCCATCCTATTAGTATCATTCAAATATATGATTATTATCCATGGGCATGTTTGTAATGTTTATTAATGGATTATGATATCTAATGTGCTAACCCCTTTATATTATCACTATATACTTTCTCTGCTTATTTGTTGGGAACTTGTTGCAAGTATAAAGCTTTGGGTTGAAGTGATCAATGGTGTAACATCATCGAATGTTGGATTGAGGTAGGCCTCTTTCCTATATTTCACATTAGTTTATATAGCATACATTGGAATTGAGTTGATTTTTGTAGTCATACCTTTTTGTTGTGGTTTACCCTGGCCATAGAGAGTTTTTCCCTTGTAACACAAGCACGACTAAAACAAACATCTGAATCAAGAAGATAATTAGGATCCACAACCAACAATATCCCACTTGGAGACTGATCACAACAACTCCACTGCTATCGTACCTACTAGACAATGATTGACCTTGGACCTAGAAAATTTCTCATCTTCACCTTCATTATTGAAGGACAACTAAAACTGAGTAGGAACTTAGTTTATCCCTGGTTACTCCCTTTGTTAACATGTCTACAAGATTTTGGATAGTATGTATCTTTTCCAACTTCAAATGTCCATCTTCCAAGACAGATCGTATGAAATGGTACCTGAGTTGTATATGCTTAATATTCGAATGGAAAGTTGATTTCTTTGCAAGATGAATAGCAGTCTTATTGTCGTGGTACAACATGTTATTCTCCTAATTATTTCCCAATTCCTCCATAAAACTCTATAACCAAATCATTTCTTTACTATCCTCTGTAGCAGCAACATAATTTTCTTATGTTGTTGAAAGTGAAACAACCTTTTTCAATTTTGAAATCCAACTTACTATTGTTCCACCTAGAGTAAAAACATACCATGTGGTGCTCCTCTTGCTATATTTATCATCTGTCATATCTAAATCAACATATCCATGTAGAATATTGTCTGAACCTCCAAAACATAATGCATGAGTAGAAGTACCTCTCAAATACCTGAGAATCCACTTTATTGCCTCCCAATGTTCTTTAACTGGAATGTTCATATACTTGCTCACAACTCCCACTGCATGTGCAATATTCGGTCTGGTGCAAACCATCACATACATCAAGCTACCAACTACTGATGAATAAGGGACCCTAGACATGTATTTTATCTCCTCCTATGTATTGGGACACATTTCCTTAGTTAATTTGAAATGGTTGGCCAAAGGGGTACTAATTGGTTTTCCATTCTGCATTCTAAACCCCTCGAACACCTTATCTATGTACTCACCCTGAGACAATGTCAATTTTTTTTATTTTTCATGTGTCTTGTTATTCTCATACCAAGGATTTTCTTTGTACCACCCAAATCCTTCATCACAAATGAATTAGCTAATTTCTTCTTGAACACATTTATATCATTCATATTAGACCCCACAACAAGCATTTCATATACATACAACAAAAAGATAATATAGCTTCCATTTTCTATCCTTTTAAATTAAACACAGTGATCAGAATGACATCTACTATAACCATGTTCTGTCATAAACTTGTCAAACTTCAAATACCATTTCCTTGGATATTTCTTTACGCCATACAAGCTCTTCTTCAACCTTCATACCAAATTCTCCTTTCCTTTGACCTCATACCCTTGTGGTTGTTGCATATAAAATCGTCCTCCAAATACCCATGGAGAAAAGTTGTTTTTACATCTAATTGTTCAAGATGAAAATATGATACTGCCACAAGACTTAAAATAGTCCTAATTGAAGTCATCTTAACAACAGGAGAAAATATTTCATCAAAATCTATACCTTTCTTTTGTGCAAATCCCTTTACAACAAGTCTAGTCTTATACCGCTTTTTTCCTCCATCTCCTTCCTTCAACCTGTAAACCCATTTATAATGCAATGCTCTTTTTCCTACAGGAAACTCAACTGAGTCCCAAGTCTAGTTATTTACCGAGGAATCCATTTCCTCTTTCATGAATTGCTCCCACTTCCTTTTCGTGTCTAGAAGCATTGCCTCTTCATAACTTTTTGGTTCACTAGAATCAATCAACAATAAATAGTACAATGAAGGAGAGTATCGTTCAGGGAGTCTATTTAACCTGGTAGATATTCTAAAAACACGTGTAGGATTTTGAGGTACTTTCTTCTCATGTTGTTGTACATTTTTATTTTCTGGTACCTTTCGAATTTCTTCTTCAGTGATCTCATCAAGCATTGTGTATTATAGTTTTTCTTTTTCATGTTTATTTCCCTGCAAATGATATTTGTACATGACCTTCTCATTGAATATGAAATCTCTAATCCTAATGATTTTGTGATTTTCATAATCCCATAAGCGATAATCAAAATCATTAACATTGTATCCAATAAAGGTACACTTCTTGGATTTTTCCTCAAGCTTTGTTCTATTTTCTTAATCAATATGGACAAATGATTCACAACTGAAAGTATTCAAAAAAGAATGGTTTACCCTTTTTCCTATCCATGCCTCCTATGGAATGCCACCATCCATAGAACTTGAAGGTCCTTTGTTTATCAAGTAAGCAACAATATCTACATCATCTTCCCAAAACTGTAAGGGCAACCCTACATGCAATCTCATACTCCTTGCATGCTCCATGATTGTCCTATTCATCCTTTATGACACACCATTTTCTTGTGGTGTTCCTCGAACTGTATTATCTCTACAAATCCCATGGTATGAACAATAATCATCAAACTCCTTCTTGCATTATTCACCTCCATTTTCTGATCTAAGACACTTCAACCTTTTTCTTGTCTCATTCTCAACCAAAGCTTTCCATTTCTTAAAAGTATCAAAAACATAATATTTTTTTCGAATGCAATAAACCCAAGTTTTTCTAGTTGAATCATCAATAAAAGTAACATAATAACGAGATCCATCAACTGATGATACCTGAGATGGTTCCCATACATATGTATGCACAAGCTCTAGCATTTCACTCTTCTTTTATTTTCTGACTATGAGAAATATGACTCTCTTATGTTTTCCATAAACACAAAGCTCACATAAATCCAAATAAATGTGTTTAATATATGGCAACAAATTTCTTTTGTGAAGTATCTGCATCCCCTTCTAACTCTTTTGTCTAAGCCTATGATGCCACAGTGTTGTATCAACTCCTATAGAAGAGTCAATATTACCAGTACATAAATACAATGTACCTACCTTCTCTCATTTTTCTATCACTAGTGATCCTTTAGTGACCTTCCACGCCTTATCTATAAACATAGATATACAGAATTCACTTGCCAACTTTCCGGTTGAAATTAGATTTTTCCTTAGATATGGAACATGTATTATCTCTTTCAACAACCATTGGTTTCCATTATTTTTCTTTATTTGTACCTTTCCCATTCCAACAATTTTGCATGGTGCATCATCACCCAAATGAACCTGTCCAAAATCACCTTGAACATAATCTATAAAATGTTTCCTATGGGGTGTGGCATGAAATGAAGCCCCTGAATATACTACCCAAGACTCAAAAATATTATCTACAGAAAGAATCAAAGCATCTTGTAATACATCACCTGTTACATTTGCTTCTTGATTTTCTCTTGTTTGTCTCTTTGTTTCTTTGGATCTCTACGATATTTCTTTAGATTTCCTTTATTTCCATGATTCCATCACTCTATGTAGTGTCCCCAAGGCCGAGCCCCATTCTAAACCATGTTCTGAAAGGAATTGTAATTATGTTTTATAAGCTGGTGAGACAAGTTTTTTATAAGCTGGAGGCTTATGTGTTTCTTAGGCCAAGGAGCCTAAGTGTTGAAGGCTAGGAGCCTGCTATTGTATATGTAATCAAGCAGAACAATTAATAAAATATAAACACTGCCATGTGCAGACCGACCACAATGAATGAGTGACGGGGGAATGACCTGCCACAGAGAAGGAAATGAATTAGGGGCTGGAAGGTGGGAAAGGACCTAAGTGTTGAGCCTAGGGGGCTTAAGCCTGGGAATAATATTTTACTATTATTCCAAAAGAACATGTCCCATTGACGTTTTATCCTAAGTTCCTAACCATAAGAAAGGTAATGCATGTTGAGGAATGCATGCAGTTTCAAGGGTGACAAGTGTCCACCCTGATGCATGCAAATAAAACAGACGAGGTAAGCCGTGGAGGGGGTTCGCTCCTCCATTCGACCCAACTATCTGAGTGTGTAGGGATCTCTAAACCTTACAACCAACCCAACCTCCACTAGAATACCTCGTGCATCTCTGAGAGTGGAGAATCCCATATTGTCCTTGATAGTCCGTGCACATCCTCCGTCCGACTGACTGAACCTATGCGTGGAGGCTCTATCTTGAAGTCGTGACCCCGAACCATTGTTCAACCTATTTGAGAGGCCGTGTTGTATTTCCAGTTGGATATGGTGATCATGCAGAGCTAGATTTCACGTGGTTTGATGGCCAGTGCGAGTTGTAATTGAGCCTGTGTGTGATCTCTCCCTAGGTGAGGGAGGTGGATGTTGTTGGAAGAGGTTTCTTCCAGAGAGTGTCCAGCACCAGCTTCAGGCTCTGAGACTTTCTGATATGGCCTATTGCTGAGACCCAGAGAGGGAGGTTAGCAACAATGGACTTTTCTTGTGAAGGTGTATACTCCCGGGCAGAGCAGGCATGTGGGGAATGAGAGTCTAGTAGTAGTGGGCGTAAGGTGGCATCCTGGGAAGAATTCTTCCAGATTTTCTGTGTTGTTTTCCCTGTAACCTCAGCCTAGCCTAGGATTCCTTGCCTTGGGGTGGAGCTTAGTCCCAGCTCGGGGGTGACCCACTATTGAGATGATGAGCAGTGTGGTCTAAGGCTGGGAGGTTCGTGGAAGGCCTGCACTTGGTTGGTGGATTCTACCACTGTTAAAAGATAAGTATATGTTTATGTTTTAATCATGTTTTGCAGGACTCTGCTACTTATGTTATCATGAATTTTGTTGTGTATATGAATTAGTATGAAATTCTATTGACTATTAATTATGGCAGTAACTCATATGAATACTCTGTGTAGAATGTGTTGATTTGTTTAAATGCATGGAATTTATAATACCTGTATGAGTTATGTACAAAGTGTTGTTATAGTCTTCTTTTAATATCGTTTAAACCTTGGTATCCAGAAAAGGGTGCGCTACAGTTTGGTATCAGAGCCAAGGTTTCGACACTGAGCCTAGATGGGCCAGTGGAGTAGTCTTTGGACCGAGAATGCGAGGGGAAATTTGGTCTAGAAGGCCAATTTCGGACCTTGGTTTGCTCCAAAATGTCAAGGAGTTACTTGACGAGTTTTTAAATATCAGGAGGTATAGCGGCGTTATGAAACCGCAGCCAGTGGGGTATGAGTCCATAGGGAGAGAGGAATCCACACCGGTGGTGTAGGAGCTCTAGTATATTTTCAGGAGGGAAGGTGAGCCCTCGTGACCATTAGATCTGGAAAGTGTGCACGGGGTTTAAATCCCTTTGGATATTGCACAGGAGTGTGGAAATCGTGATACGCGAAATCCTGAATTAGTCAGGACCGCCCATCTTGAAGGGACAGGTGGCGATAATAAAGAGCCCGTCGGCATTTCGCATGTCGAAATATCAGGATTCAGGAGGACGAGAGGGAAATGACATCTGGCTTCATGAAACCATGAAAGGATGAAGACCGTCCATCTGTAGGGGACGCATGGCGAAGGTCTAAGCTATCGGGGAAAGTCCCTATAGAAAAGTCAACCGGCACATCGGGGTTCGGCGTTTCACAAGTCCTGGAGACGAGATGCCGAGAAATTTAGATTCGTGAAATCATGAGCGGTGATCAAGACCGTCCATCTTGAGGGGACACATGGCAGTGATCGAAGCCTTCGGAAAAGGTCCCGATAGGAGAGCCACATCGGGAAATTGGGATTCGGAGGATCGCGAATCCTGAGGACATACGTGTTTCGGCATTGGAAAGTCTGAAACCTCGATAGGAGGTATGAATGTGGTCTTATAAGGGGAGGTCGTGTGGACCACGAGTCTATCCTAGAGGGATAACGAAAGTTAGAGCGCATCGGCATTTGAAAGCCCAAAACCTCGAAAGGATCAGGACCATTAGATCTAGCTCGTCGAGGATCGTTGGATCACGTATAAGAAACCGTGTATCGGATTTCGGGGATAGGAGTGACAAGAGGTTGGGAGTCACTGTGTAATGAAGTCCCAGGTACCGAAAACTCGAAAGTCCCGAAAGTCCCAAAAACTGAAGTTTCAAAAAACCCAAAAAGTGCAGAGCCGAACGAGTGCTCAGAAAACTCATTAGAATTGAAATGTCTTTTGTTCTTTTTAGTATTAGTTATAAATGTTGTGGATGGTTCGTGAAGTTTTAATGGCTTGAAAAACTTCGAATTTAATTGCACAGTGCATGTGAAGAGTTCAACGGAGGTCAGGACTCCAGTTAACCAACACCGAGTATGGAGTGGGCAAAGGTGCAGATTACCCCTAAAACAGAAGACGAACGGGAAGGAAAGGATGTTAACCTGGGAGTCGAAGGATCAAACTCTAATGGGCATGGAAAAGAGAAGGATAAGGAAGGACACATAATGAAAATCATTGAAGGATTGCAAAGAGAGGCCAAGGCTCACCGAGCTGATAGCCGAAAGCTCATGAAAGTTAGGGATCGGCAGGGTGAATTAAACTTAAAATTTTTGAAGAGCCTGGAAAGAATAGAGAAGAAACTCGAGAAGGGAAGGGACTCAATTAAGACGGAGAGTCGCAGAACCCATGGGAGAATAAGTAGGTCGAGGATTGGTATCCGACATCTTAGTCTCTCCCAACGATATTTTGACAGGGAGACACACAGTAGTTCAAGCCCGTCCCCTACCGGAAAACATCGAAAATCCGGAAAGGAGGAATTGAAAGGGGAGAAGAACAAAATTAAGCCTCCAACCTTCGATGGAGAACATAAGAAGGAGGAAGATGCCGAGACATGGTTGTTGGGCATGAAGAAATACTTCCAACTGCAGAATTATTCTTCCCATGCAGAAGGAAGAATTGCAATGTACCAATTGAAAGGAAAAGCATCCATGTGGTGTGATCAGTTTGTGCAAGTGCAGCACATTAGAGATAAAAAGGTCACTTGGAAGGAATTTAAGAGGTATTTCGAGAAGAAATACCCGACTAAAAGATATTATGACAGAAAGATGAAGGATTTCTTCGAACTCAAGCTAGGCAGCATGACTATTGATGAGTATGAATGAAGTTTTCTAGAACTACTGAAGTATGCTCTTTTCATCAAAGATGAGGCTGTCAAGATTCAGAGATATCTGAGTGGACTGCCACCTTCCATGAGTGAGAAGATTCAATATGATGATCCTAAGACCATGGAAGAAACAATAAGAAAGGCGAAATGCTTGTATGAACAACAAGGAGAAAGGCCTATCCTTTGGAGGGATTGGAATGATCAGAGGAAGTTTGGGAAGGAACAGAAGCAGAAGGGAAACAAGCCTTCCTTTTTCAAGAACAACCTTCAGGGACAGCCATCATTTAGAGAGCCGAGAATGACTGAAGAGGGAGCACAAAGATAGAG
>JZKD02S1309084.1:86531-103783 GCA_000966675.3 Picea glauca
ACCACTTGTTATTTTAATTGATTCAGGGGCTAGCCATAGTTATGTAGATCCTAGAGTGGTGGAAAGTTTTCATCTAACGAGAAGAAAACATGAGAAGTCTTGGTTAGTGTAGTTGGCCACAGGGACCAAGAGGAAGGTCACTGAATTGGTTAATTCCAGTTCAGTGGACATGAAAGGAATGAGCACTAAGGCTGAATTGAACATTCTACCTTTAGGTTCATACGATTGCTTAATTGGGATGGACTGGTTGGACTAGCACCATGCCCTTCTGGATTGTTGTAACAAGAGGTTTACATGCCTGAATGAGGAAAGAAATCAGGTAACAGTCCAAGAAATTCCCAGAGTCGTGACTGTTAGGGAAATCTCAGCCATGCAGCTGAAGAAATGTTACCGAAAAGGCTGTCAATTATTTGCAGCCCGGGTGGAAAAAGCATCCCGAAATATAGTCTCGAATATGGAAGACCACGAAGTACTCAAATAATTCAAGGACATATTTCAGGAGGTACCTGGACTACCTCCGAAGAGGGACATCGATTTTTCTATAAATTTGATGCCTGGAGCAGCCCCAGTTTCGAAGGCTCCTTATAGAATGAGTACACCAAAGCTGAAAGAGTTGCAATTGCATCTCGAAGAGCTACTGAAGAAAGGTTACATTCGCCCCAGTGTGTCACCATGGGGAGCCCCGGTCCTATTCGTGAAGAAGAAAGATGGGACATTGAGGTTGTGCATTGATTTTCGATAGTTAAATAAGGTCATTGTCAAGAACAAGTATCCTTTGCCAAGGATTGATGATCTTTTTGATCAGTTGAAGGATGCGAAAATATTTTCAAAAATAGATCTCCGATCTGGATATCACCAAGTAAGAATAAAGGATGAGGACATCAGCAAGACTTCCTTTAGAACAAGATACGGTCATTATGAGTTCACGGTGGTGCCATTTGGATTGTCCAACGTGCCTGCTATTTTCATGTTCTTAATGAATGGAGTGTTCAGAGATTATTTGGACAAGTTTGTCATAGTCTTCCTGGACGTAATCTTGGTGTATTCCAAGATAGAGGAAGAACATGAGAAACACCTGAGAATGGTGCTGCAGGTGTTGAGAGAACACTAGTTGTACGCAAAATTGAGCAAGTGCTCTTTTTATCAAAGGCAGATCCATTACTTGGGACACATTTTATCAAAGGAAGGGATCGCGGTGGATTCTGAAAAGGTACAGGCCATTCGAGAATGGCCAGTGCCAAGGAATGTGGCAGAAGTTATATATTTTATGGATCTGGCAGGCTATTATAGGAGGTTTATAGTTGGATTCTCAAATATATCTCATTCTATCACTTCCTTGAAAAGGAAGGAGAAGAAGTTCTAGTGGACTGAAGAATGTGAGAGCAGCTTCCAGCGATTGAAGCAGCTGCTAACTAGTGCTATGATCCTGAAGATTGCAGATCCAAATAAGGATTACGTAGTGTGCATAGATGCGTGTAAGGAGGGGCTGGGAGGAGTTCTCAGCCAAGAGGGATTTGTAGTTTGTTATGAATCTTGAAAGTTGAAGGAGCATGAGAGGAATTATGCCACTCATGATTTAGAGCTGGCAGCAATCGTCCATGCCTTGAGGAAATGGAGACATTACCTCATGGGCAAGAGATTTGAGTTGAGAATAGACCATAACGGTCTGAAGTATTTATTTGATCAACCGACCTTAAATGTCAGGAAAATCAGATGGATGGAGTTTCTGTGCGAATATGACTTTGATATCATGTATATCAAAGGGAAAGAAAATAAGGTGGTTGATGCACTCAGCAGAAAAGTGCACGAATTACATGCTGCAGCCATTAGCATGTACTGGACTGAGATGAAATACAGAATTTTAGAAGTTGCAAATACTGATTTGCAGTACAAAAGTCTTGTAGCAAAGCTACAGCAGCGTGAGGGACCACAGACCAAGGAAATTTACACCTTGGGAACTGATGGTTTACTTCTGTATAAAAACAGAGTGTACGTACCCAATGTCCGAGAATTGAAGTTGGAAATTCTAAAGGAGATGCATAACATGGCTTATGCTGGACATCCTGGATATCAGAAGACTATGGCAGCAGTCAAAGGCCATTATTTTTGGCCGGGTTTGAAGAAAGAAATCATTGAATACATCGCCAGATGTATGGAGTGCCAAAAGGTTAAGGCTGAGCACAGGCACCCAGTAGGGTTGCTGCAGCCTTTACCTATTCCTAAATGGAAATGGGACGTGGTAACAATGGATTTTATCACCGGACTACCTAGAACAAGCAAGCAACATGATTCTATCATGGTGGTGGTGGACAAGCTTACTAAAGCTGCCCATTTTATTCCACTAAAAACCACCCACAGGGAAGCTGATGTTGCTGATATATTTTTAAAAGAAGTTGCATGCTTACATGGAATTCCTAAGAGAATTATGTCTAATAGGGACCCGAAATTCACTTCGAATTTCTAGAAAGGACTGTTCAAAGGATTCGGAACGAATCTGAACTTTAGTACAACGTATCATCCCGAGTCTAATGGATAGATAGAGAGAGTGAACAGAGTAATAGAAGACATGCTGAGAATGTATGTGATGGATAAACCATCAAGGTGGGAAGACTACCTACATTTGGTAGAATTCGCCTACAATAATGGGTATCATGCATCATTGAAGATGAGCCCATTCAAAGAACTTTATGGAAGAAAGTGCAACACTCCAGTGAGATGGGATAATCCAATTGACAGAGCAATAGTTGGGCCTGAGCTACTAAAAGAAATGGAAGACCAAATGATAAGAATTAAACATAATCTAAAAGTTGCCCAGGACAGACAAAAAAGTTACGCGAATAGTAACAGAACCCATAGAGAATTCAAAGTGGGTGACCATGTTTTCCTGAAAGAGAAAACTAACAGGAGTTCCCTGAGGTTGGGAAGTTGCGCCAAGTTGGCAACAAGATTTTGTGGGCCATTTGAGATACTGGAAAGGATTGGGCCGGTTGCATACATGCTTACATTACCTGCATCTATGACTGTACATAATGTGTTTCATGTTTCACTGCTTAAGAAATATGTACCTGATGCTAATCATGTTATCGATGGGAATGTGATTTAGGTGGAACCAGAAGGTGTCCTGCAAGTGCATTCTGTGCGCATATTGGACAGGAAAAGAAAATAGCTCCGGAATTGAGCTATAGAGCTTGTAAAGGTCCAGTGGACCTGGTACAGTCCTGAGGACGCGACTTGGGAGCATGAAGAGGTTATGCGGGCAGAGTACCCGCATCTTTTTGAAAATTTTGAAAGGCTTGCAGAAACAGTGTAAGTTGCACTAAGGACAGTGCAAAAATAAGGGGAGGGGAATTGTGTCCTCAAGGCCGAGCCCCATTGTAAACCATGTTCTGGAAGAAATTGCAATTATGTTTTATAGGCTAGTGAGCCAAGTTTTTTATAAGCTGCAGGCTTATGTGTTTGTTAGGCCAGGGAGCCTGAGTGTTGAAGGCCAAGAGCCTGTTGTTGTATATGTAATCACGCAGAACAATTAATAAAATATAAACACAGGCATGTGCAGACTGACCACGATGAATGAGTGAAGGGGGACTGAGCTTCCATAAAGAAGGAAATGAATTAGGGGCTGGAAGGTGGGAAAGGGCCTAAGTGTTGAGCCTAGGGGGCTTAAGCCTGGGAATAATATTTTACTATTATTCCAAAAGAACATGTGCCATTGACGTTTTATCCTAAGTTCCTAACCATAATAAAGGTAATTCATGCCGAGGAACGCATGAAATTTCAAGGGTGACAAGTGTCCACCCTGATGCATGCAAATAAAACAGATGAGGTAAGCTGTGGAGGGGGCTCGCTCCTCCATTCGACCCGGCTATCTGATCGTGTAGGGATCACTGAACCTTACAACCAACCCAACCTCCACAAGAATACCTCGTGCGTCTTTGAGAGTGGAGAATATCGTATTGTCCTTGATAGTCCGTGCACATCCTCCGTCCAACTGACTAAACCTATGCATGGAGGCTCTATCCCAAAGCAGTGACCCCGAATCATTATTGAACCTGTTTGAGAGGTCGTGTTGTATTTCTGGTTGGCTATGGTGATCACGCAGAGCTGGACTGCACGTGGTTTGATGGCCAATGCGAGTTGTAATTGAGCATGTGTGTGATCTCTCCCCAGGTGAGGGAGGTGGATGTTGTTGGAAGAGGTTTCTTCGAGAGATTGTCCAGCACCAGCTTCAGGCTCTGAGACTTCCTGATCCGGCCTGTTGCTGAGACCTAGAGAGGGAGGTTAGCATCGATGGACTATGCTTGTGAAGGTGTATACTCCTGGGCGAAGTAGGCATGTGGGGAATGAGAGTCTGGTAGTAGTGGGCGTAAGGTGGCATCCTGGGAAGAATTCTTCTAGATTTGCTGTGTTGTTTTCCCTGTAACCTCAGCCTAGCCTAGGATTCCTTGCCTTAGGGTGGAGCTTAGTCCCAGCTCGGGGGTGACCCACTGCTGAGCTGATGAGCAGTGTGGTCTAAGGCTGGGAGGTTCGTGGAAGGCCTGCACTTGGTTGGTGGATTCTACCACTGTTAAAAGTAAGTATCTGTTTATGTTTTAATCATGTTTTGCAGGACTCTATTGCTTATGTTATCATGAATTCTGTTGTGTATATGAATTAGTATGAAATGTTATTGACTGTTAATTATGGCAGTAACTCATATGAATACTCTGTGTAGAATGTGTTGATTTTTTTAAATGCATGGAATTTATAATACCTGTATGATTTATGTACAAAGTGGTGTTATAGTCTTCTTTTAATAGCGTTTAAACCTTGGTAGCCAGAAAAGGGTGCGCTACACTCTATTTTTCCTAGTTTGGATTTGGATCTTCCCTTCCTAGAATCCCCATGGTTCCTTGAGCCCTTTCCTCTATCCTTTTGTCTTCCCCTATTCTCCATGTTTAATGCATTACCTGATGTCTCACATGTGCTTTTCCGTTGTATTTCCTCGCTAAGGATAACACCAACAACATCATCAAATTTTAGAGTTTTTGAACTAGAGACATAGTTACTTATAGCCATGACAAATTCATTCCAGCTTTCTGGCAATGAGCACAATATTAGAAGAGCCCTGACCTCATCATCAAAGTCCATGTTTATAGAAATTATGTAACACCCTTGGTTTTGAGCCCCGTATTAAATAATGTATTTTGTTAATCTATGAAAAGACAGAGTGGCCAAACAATTGAAAGATGTCAGTGTGCCTAGGAAATGTAATGCTTTGATCATTATTAATAATAAATACATCATTGGTTGCTAGACGGACAAGGAAAAGAGTTATAGGGGGCTATGATTCTACAAGAGAGGGGGATTGAGTGGATAAGTATTTATTTTATATTTTATTTACCAATTTTTGTTTTAATAGAGAATAAAAGTTACATGAGCTTCTTGGGGGGAAGTCAATTAGTTCCTTAATTCCAAGAAATACATAAACCCATCTTTGGTCTGGGGTGGGGGGTTGTTTCTTCTTCACTCATTCACTCACTCACTCATGGTTCATTGTTCATAGTTCACACCTTTCATTCTATTCTCGCCAAAATTATTCTTTCACCCACTCATCTTTCCTTATTCATGTTTTGGCTTGGGAAGGGAAAATGAATTGTTGGAGAAGAGACATGGTTGGTTGGTTGTAAAGAATGTTGGTGTATTCCAACCATGAATTAATTCTTGCATGTCTGATATGCTTTGGCATGTGTTCAAATTTTCTCACAGCTATGAATCCTGAGAATCCCAGCATGGATATTCTTGACCAGATGCACTGGAGTTTTGGAAGAAGATGGACAACCTAAGGAACTGCATGGTAGAAAAGGGGGTCCATTCTCTTAGGTTGTGTAGGCTGGGTAGAAGAGAGCTAGTGTACTTTGGATTGTTGTGGGTGATGCAAATTCTATGAGAGCTTGAGTGTTGACTGGTTTGGAAAGTCGAGTGACACTCTGGAACTATCCTTGTGGATTCATAGCCCTACCTCGGGGGTGACATTGTTGTTGAGACTTGGAACAACAATGTCTACGGTTGGGTGGAACGTCCTTGGTCTACAACCAGTTGGTGATTAGTTTAATGAAAGATAAGTTCTCTATGTCATGGTTTTATTTACCTGTGCATTTATTCTGCTATGTATTTATTTATCTATGAAATTCATATATATAATATGCATGCTCGTTGGTTATTATTTTGCATGGCATATGTCTCATTTATTTATGTTGTAGCTTGAATATTTAACTCTTCATGTAAATATTTCATGCATATTTATTCATTAAAAATGACCAGAATTCAAGATAATTCCATAAGTGGGCTTGAAGTAGCGTAGCCCGACATGTGGGTGGTTGGGTACGTTACAGATTGGTATCAGAGCTTCAGGTTGAAACATCGGACTAGTATGGGCTAGAACTATTGGACAGGGTATTGTGTTTATGAATGAATCATTGCAAAGATCGTGTAGAATCCATAGCATCGTGAAGACAGAGATCCTTTGTAAAGGATTGTAGAATTGTGACCGTTCCCTTTTGAATTTGGGAGTGATCACCACCGTCGAATCAAGGAGATATGGATCATTAGATCGAAAGGCAGGTGAACGAGGACCATTAGATAAAGGTGAAAATAGAGGCTGGGAGAGATTAAGTCACAACCGTTAGATTGAACTTTTCGATCATCAGTCATTGATAGAAGCTGAGTAGGAGATGAAAAACTCTAGAACTTCACCACTTCAACGATTATGGGAGAAAGGAAGAAGCATGAAAAGGCCAAAGTCATGAAGTCTCTTTGGTCATTCGATCTGATGGGAGGCTCGGGTGAAATCTCATTCGTCTGTTAGGGTCCTCTGGCGTTGACCACTTTGGGATTTTAACTCTGGGAGAATTGAACCCTTTTAGATGTTGATGATTGCAGTTATGTGAGACATTATCCAACTTACAAACCTATGAGATGTGGATCATTGCAGCCATGTGAGATATTCTCCAGCTTACAAACCTGAGAGAAAGCCCCTGAAAAGGGTTTGTGGTTCCTATCTGAGACAGAGCTGGAATGTAGAGATGACCTCCTCCATTCAGAGAGTTGAGAAGAACTCCAGATGATTATCCTGTGGGAAAGGTGATTTGTTGAGATGGACGTGACTATGGTTGAGCACAAGGTTAACGTGTGAAATCCCATAGTGTTGGGTGCATCATCATGAAAATATAAATGAATATGATGTATTAGCCTCCTCTGAGTAGAAGAGTTGACGAGAAACTCTAGATGAATCTCCTGTGTGGTGCAGTGGGAAAGAAGATCTGTTGAGTGGATGTGCATGTGGATGAGCACAGGGGAACGTGTGAAGAATTGGTTCTTCTGTGTAATTTAGTGAGCAAGATATATAGGCATCCCTATGGATGTGCCCCTAGTGGATGAGCACTAGTGGGTGTATCATATCCCTTTCTATATTGTTCAAGAGTCAGACCTGCCTATAACTCTAATTGTAATGTAAAGGGTACATGTCGGCCCCACCTTAATTCGATTGGTAATTAATGTAAAAGATAATTAATATGGTTAATATTAATTATATTATAATCTAGTGAGGTTGGACCTATTGTGACAATAGACACTTTTTTTGATAGGTTCAGGTTATTATAAGTAAAGGTAAATTCCCCATTGAGGAATCATATCCTTCACACAAGTTTGGAAATTTCAGCAAGTACATCTTCTTGGGAAAAGTGTGCACCTCTCTTGGGTGCTAGTATTATAGGGTTTGAGCACCCTCTTGTGTGCAAGGTCTTGTTGGAGGTGAAGGTATTTATCTTGAATAATATAGCAAAGGATTTGTCTAGGTTTTATTCCCTTGTTGAGAAGGGTTTCCTAGGATGCTTCTTGTGTTCTTGTGCATGGTGCTTCTGCTTGTGATCTTTCTTGCTGCAACATTTATGGTTATGGTTAAATGATAAAAATGGAATGGTATTCATGATTAACCTTGAATATTGAAAAATAAACATGGTTTCATAGCATAGGTCTTGAAATAACCCATTTCACAAGTATCTACCAAGTCTCCTCTCACTTTTACAGAACCGTACAACCCTCCTAGGGTTTCCATAAAAAATCTGTACGACCCTCCTTTATTTGGTGATATAGCCCTTAATACTTGGATGTTGGGGATATTTTTTGCATATAAAAGTACGGCCTCCTCCTGTGCATCTCCAGAACCTCTCAAAGTGAAATTCTGAGAAGTTTTGATTTTTATCCCTAGGATTTCTAGGGTGCCGAAATTTCCTGCAGAATATTAATCTTAGATTTATGAAGAAACATTTATCTTGAATCAACAAGCATCTCTGTGATGATATAAAGTTGATTTTTGGAAGTCATAAGTCCAACATAATCCAAGGTTACTAATTCAACCTAATCATTATGTTTTCAAAATCCAGTTGGTGAGAATTTGAAGAAACCAATCAAATGAAGAACAAAGCCTTAGTAGAAGATAGGCTTGATGGAGCAAGAAACTTCAGCTCCTAGAAATCAAGGCTTCAAGTCACCCTTGAAGAATATGAACTCTTGGACGTGGTAACTAAAACCCTACCAGACACAGCTACATATGTAGAGAATAAGATAATAAAGGAAGAAGATGTCAAAGCAAGAAAATTAATCATCTACTCAGTAAGAGATCATCTCTTACCTCATATTGCCAACCTGAAGACAACCTATGATATGTATGAATATTTGAAAGAAAAATTTGAAAGTTACAACACCCTCAGAGCTCTTACCTTGAAGAGCCAACTTCAAAGTACCAAGATGATGAAAGGTGACAGTGTTTCCATCTTCTTTATAAAGTTATTAGAGATTAAATAACAACTAGAGACCATCGAAGAAATCATGTATGATAGAGAACTTGTCTTAACCACTCTCAACAACCTTTCAAAATCGTGGGAGCCTTTCCTTTAGAATATCATTGGAAGAGAAGATCTACCAACCTTTTATCGTCTATGGACATATTGTACTCAAGAAGAACTTAGACTTAGAAAGAGATAGGAGAAGTACTTCCTCTAAAACTAAAGCATGACTACAAACCAGGGAAATAAATTGATTTCAATTTTTATAGTCGATTTCATTTTTGAATAAATACCTAGTATGGGATCCCTCAAGGACTTGGACCATTATCCCTGGCATGAGAATACAAATCATATTTAAATGATTATTATGAAAAAACAAGCAGATAAATTGTCCTTAAAGAAGATATACCCATTCAAAAAACCTAGATAACCTCAAATGGATATTGATAGTAAGACAATACCTTCTCCCCCTTCAACAACTGAGAGGGAGGCAAACATTATTCAAGTTGATATAGTTGCTCCAGCTTATATGTTTAGAGATATTTCAGTATGACATAAAATGCCTACCTAGAATCACTCTGCAAGAGGCAGAGAAACATACAAGCCTCTCAAGGCACATCCCAAGAAAGTAAAAGAGATTTTCAAGATATCCTTCAGTCATGAGACACCTTATTGATGTTGAGCCTATTTGTCTTAGAGAAGAAACAAGAGAACATGTATGAAAATATTCCACAACAGAAGAATACATGTATGATAAACCAAGTGAAAAGTGTATACCAATCCAAGCACCCGAGACCAAGGGCGTACAAAAATCTAGTGTTGGACCTCCTTGAAGAATTATCGAAGTATAATTTATCAGCGATCCCGATGGGGAAGAATCAAAATGTTGATTCCTTGGCCACCTTAGACTCATTTTTTAAGATTCCCATTTTCCCAAACATAAAGTATGAAATCGACGTCAAACACAGGCCGACCATACCCAATAATATCAAATATTGGCAAGTTTTTGAGGATGAAAAACAAGTGGAAAGATTTCTCCAACTGAGCGACGAGTTCACCGATATAAAAATTGATGATGAGTGTTTTTGTGACGAAGACAAAAGTGAAAATGCGCGTAGTGAAAAAGACCCCTTTCAAAACCAGATAGTTGGGAGGGACATAGTGCAGCTAAAGAACAATATCATCTGAAAAGGATTAGTTTCGTTGGAAAAGTTTTTTGATGAAAATGATGTGGCTAGAAATCCCAAGATCACTGTGAATGATGAGGATGTCGAGGATTGCAACATCGGGAACTAGGGGAATTCGAAGATAATCAAATTATCAAAGACGCACAGTCTGGAGGTTAAACAGGAATACATCAAACTCATGAATTATTTTACCGACGTTTTCACCTAGAGTTATGATGACTTGAAAGTCTAAGACACTAAAGTGATTCAACACGTCATTCCTCTCAAAGAAGACCAAAAACCTTTCAAGAAAAATCTAGTACGGATCAATCCCTTGCTGTTGTTGTTAATTGAAAAAGAGGTAAAGAAACTCTTTGAAGCCAAAATTATTGTTTCTTTATTATTTTTGAAATTCGTCGCCAACCTGGTTCCTGTAAGGAAAAAGAGCGGTGAATAAGGTTGTGTGTGGATTTTTGAAACTTGAACAAAGTATCCCTCAAGGAAAACTACCCACTTCCTAAGATGGACTATATTCTACAGAAGGTAGTTGGATCCCAAAAGATGTCTATGTTGGACGGATTTTTAGGTTACACTCAAATCATGGTACACCTGGATGATCAGGAAAAGACATCTTTCACGACACCATGGGGTACGTTCATGTATGCTAAGATGCCTTTTAGCCTTATGAACGTTGGAGCTAACTTCCAGAGAGAGAAATATATAGCATTTTCTGAGGAAAAGGAAAAATTTATCGCGATCTATTGGGATGACATCATTGTGTATTCTAACTCCAACGAACAACACCTTGAGCATCTGAAGAAGGTCTTCCAGAAATGCATGAGGTTCAGCATTTCGTTGAATCCGAAAAAATTACATTTTGGAATGCAATAATGTAAACTGTTAGGGCACATGATATCGAAGGATGTTATAAAGATATATCCCAGTAGAGTAGAAGGAATCCTAAAAACCATCACTCCTCGCAGCAAGAAGGAGGTGCAGTTATTTCAAGGAAAGGTGAATTTCTTGAGAAGATTCATCCCAAATATGGTGGAAATTATAAAGAATATCACTTGCATGCTCAGAAAGAGAAACGATATCAAATGGAACCCTGAAGCAAGGAAATTGTTTGAATACATCAAGGTAGCACTAACCAAAGCTCTCATATTGGCTAGCCTAGATTTCACGAAGGATTTCATCTTGTTCTCATTCGCATCAGAGCATACCATCGTTGGCGTACTGTTACACAAGGACAATCAGAATTTTGAAAATCCTATAGCCTACTTCAGCAGGACACTGATAGATTCCCCACTGAGGTATGATATTATGGAGAAACAAGCATATGCCTTAGTGAAATCCCTCAAATAGTTCAGGAATTACATACTAAATTCCCACGTTGTTGCTTACGTACCCAGTAACTCAATCAAAGACATCCTGACTCATCTTGACCCTGATGGAAGAAGAGGGAAGTGGATAACAGTCATGATGGAATATGACCTCGAAATCAATCCCACAAAGTTGATTAAGGGTCTGGGCCTCACAAAATTGATGGCGCGGTCGAAATGAAACGTTCTGGGAATAAACTTCATTGTCAATCTGACGAAGAATCCTCATGAAGAAACAACTTCGCAAGTGTCCCAGAAATTCATCGATTCACCTTGGTATGCCGACATCATTTATGTGATGGAAAATTTGCAAGATCCCCCAGGGTTAAGTAAGACTAAAGCTAGATTTTTGAAGTTGAAGGCCACTTAGTTTTGCATCTTAGATAACTCTCTGTATTGGAAAGATCTAGGAGGGATATTGCTGAGTTAATTACCAGAAAATGATGCAGAATGAGCTATCAGAGAATTCCACAAAGGCGACTGCGAAGGAAATCACTATTGGAAAACCACTGTGCATAAAATTTTAAGGGCAGGTTACTATTATCCCAACATCTTCGCAGATGTGTACAGAGAAGTTTCTAATTTCCACGAGTGTCATGTTTTTTATGGAAGGAAAAAGCTACAACTCTTGTCGCTGAAATCAATCTCGGTCTAAGTGTCGTTCGTGCAATGGGGCCTGGAATTTATAGGAGAGATCCACCCACCATCCTCGACACAACACAAATGGATACTTATGGCTACAAATTACTTCACAAAATGGATCGAAGCAATACGAATGAAGCAGGCTACTGAAACAGTCATCATTCAGTTTCTGGAGACCAATATCCTATCTAGGTCTAGGTGCCCTATCAAGTTCATTATGGATAATGAAACCGCATTTAAGTCCAAGAAAATGGATAATATTTTCAAATATTACAATATAAACTTGGGGCATTCTACAACGTATTACCCACAGGGTAACGGGTTAGTAGAATCATCAAATAAAAGCTTAACTAGGATCATTAAAAGACTTATGCAGGACAACAAGAAGGTCTGGCATAAGAAACTCATTTACGTGTTATGGGATGACAGAGTCACTACAAAAAATTCCATACCGACATCTCCATTCCAAATCATATATGGCGCAGATGAAATTTTCCCCACCTCACTGAGGTTGCTCGTTAGGAAGTTAATATAGGAACAAGAGGTCGAGCCAGATGACACTTAGAGAAGAATAAATTAGTTGATCCATGTGCAGCAGATGAGGGAGCAGGTTAACAACTTATCACAACTGCACCAAGACAGGATGAAGAAAAATTTCTACAAGCACGCTAAACAAGAGGAATTCCAGGTGGATGATTTGGTGCTAAAGTGGGATGCGAGGAACGAAGACAAGGGAAAGCATGGAAAATTCAATCATATTTGGATGGGACCTTTCAGAATTGGTGTGTACCATGAGAACAACGCATATCTATTAGAATTGCTTAACGAAGATTCCACTAGTAAAGGGTCTATGAATGGCAGGTTCCTCAAACACTATCTGGTTCAGTAAGGTCTGTTTTGTTTTTCATGTCATTGTAAATAGTCGTTTCATTTTTGTTTTCAAAGAAGGAATTTTGATTCAGTTTGCCAGCAGAAAATTGAAGCATGGAGTGAAGGCCCTAAGTTTATGTTGAGTCTGGTCAAAACTATGTCAAGAAGGTCTAGGTTGTGTTTTTCTTTTCCGTTGTTTCAGAGTCTGGAATTCGAATAAGGCCCAATGGTTAGGACCTAGTCTGTTGTTCTTTTCCACCTCACTGGGAGGATATCATCCCCATTGGAGCCACTTGTTAGCACCGTCATTTTTTCATTTAGATTCAGTCTTAGTCGAGTCATGGTCCATGTGTCAAAGAATGTGAGCTCAGGTACCGAATAACGAATGGGTTGAAGTTAGCAAGTGGTTGATTGGCCCTTGGAATCGGGAAGGGATGTCAGGACCAAAAGATGTGTAAGTGGTAAAGGCATTTTCCCAAAGATTCAGGTCCTGTCAGAAGAGAAGGTTTTACGTTAAAAAAGTCAAGGAAAGTTGTTAAATAGAAGTCACGTCGATAGACACAATGACCATCATGAGCTCATTATGAATTCAGAGAGAATGGAAAATCACAATGCTCATATCACATATACTTTGCAACTCTTATCAGTGGTACTTTACATGCCCCGAAGTGTACCCATCACACGAATGTGCTGTGAAAATATTCATCTTTCTTTGAAACCTCTAGTCACTATGGATTCAGTGTCCCCTAGCACGATTCTAGCTCTCGCCTACCCAAATATAAATCCTGATTGCTCTGCATGTATTATGTTCACCAACCAAGTTTATGCTCTGTCTGTAATTCTTCCCATGAATCCTGAGTTTCTCATGACTGGAAATTCGATTGCCTTACATTGTGCCACAAACTCAGGTCAAGAAATATCACCACTTTGGGTCCATGCTAAATCCTGCGCGCGCATGAAAAATACGCGTTGCACCATGAAAAAATATCAAAACATAAGGAAAGGCGCGTGAAGTAGCAGAAATATGGGGCTCGAAACTCAAAAATTGACTTTAGTAAATGAAGATTTGGATGTCATAACATCTTTTGAACAGGTCAGATTCATGGTATTTTGTAGGAAAATCCAAGGATTCAACGTGAAACTAGCAGATCAGTTTGCACTCTAGTTCAATGGGTTTCATGCAGTAATCGTAGGAGCCACTTTCCAGGTAACAAAAGAAACTCTGACAATCACCACACAAATCCCTCCGTAGGGTGAAAGGTGGTTTAAAGACATGCCTTTGGAAACTCTACGCTACGAGGATTTCACCAAACCAAACTGTTTAAATGGGAACATCGAAGCAGACGTTCCAAGTAGATATCTGCGGGAACCTTTTCGGAAGCTCCTGAGAGTGATTAGGAAAAATTTCACCTGTGAAGGAAGGTTTGACATAATTCACCCACATCACATTAGATTGTTGATTCATTTCACAGGAAGGAGACCATTAAATATTCCTTTCTTCTTGCACCAAAGCCTCAGAGAAATGGCAGACAACGTCCAGGCTAAAATGAACCAGTTGAAGAAGAAACTATCTCATTTCTCGCTGATTAAATTGTTGATAGTTGACAAGTTGAGGTGATTGGGAAACAACTAGGATTAGTTCCTACTCACAGTTGGCATCCCTAGAGACCCCAAAGGAGATTCCTTTCTACCGGTGAAAAAAAGTGACATATCACTGCACGAAGACAGAAATAGGAAGGCTCGTGGAGGAAGGGAAGACATTGGAAGTCCTATTCCTCCAACACTCGATACCCCAGAGAAGGGGTATGTCAAGGAAGAACAAGGAAACCATGGAATCCCAAGTCCCGAGTGAGCCACGCATGAAGTTAGCTGTCAAAGAGTTACTCATGCGTGCCATTCGTCTAGAGCCTGTCAAAGGTCCAAGTCAAGCAGCTTGCAACAGAAGGAGAAGGATAAATGTTGAAGGAATATATATTCATGAACCATCGAAGAAGCTAAAGAAATCACAGCTCACTATTGCTGAGTTATACCAGGAGAACAAGGAACTGAGACATCAGTTAGTAGTGAAGATCCTTGAGGCATCAACATCACAGGGCTGAGAGGGAAACGTGACATGGCTCAAGAGGAAGCTCAGGGAAGTAGAAGATACAATCATCCAGCTACGTGAAGCATAGAGGATGTCAAAAGAAAGAAATGAAAAGCACTTCAAGGAATGTGGACCGGCACTGGAAAACGTTTGCGCGGCTCTGGCCAGCGCGCAGAAGAGGTTGAAAGGGAACGGGGTTCTGCAAAGGCAAGTAATGAATCTGAAAAGGAACAACTAGTCTCTTAGGAGAATGATTCAGATGTACCAACTATAGATGAAGCCAAAATCATGATCGACCGACCCCATTTTTGTCTTCTCAATGTGGCGTAGATTTTGTCTCCCCATGTCATGTTTTCCACCGGGAAGTAGGGACTCTGAAAGGCACCTGCGCGACAAGCATATGACAAAAAACGCTGGAGACCCATCTATTACAAAGGGCAGGTGTATGTTGGACACGTGACAGTTTGAATAAAGGCGTTGTCCCCTAACTGGTGGTGTCATCTTGGAAACACCTACGACAGTCCGCAGTTACCCACCACATGCATGCTCTAGCAAATGATCGTGCAGTAGAAATCAAGGTCATTACAATTGGTTATTGGATTCTAACAAAGAACTTGATCGTCCAAATAACCTGTCAAAGGAAAATCATCAACACATCACTCTCTAACGATGAAATCTTGTTGATGACCGAGTTGTCATGGCAAAGACATCGGTTATTGTGCGATCGAATATAGTCAGTTTCTATTTTTAGTAAAGTTCCATGTGAAGAGTCATCTAGCAGAGAATAGTCAGAGCCTGATTTCTAGGTATAGTAGTTAGAGGGCAGAGTAGCCCGAGTGACACACCATGGTATATATATTTCTTCTTTTCAATGTAATCCTGGTTGATTGGAAAAATAGTGTAGACAGAGACTATTGAATGTATCTTTCGAGCTCGGCTGAAAATTAATGCAAAGGTCCTGAAACTTTGACAAAAAGATTCTAATGGTGGAATTTTGATGTATTTTTCTCTCTCTTTGCATATGTTCTTTCCTGTGTTCTTTATATTCATATATATATTTTTTTCTAAATAGGAATGTGATTTGATTCTAGAATTCACCACGCGATGCTCTAGATTTTTTCCATTTAGACAACTATGTTTCCTCTAAGTGAACTATGAATTCATCCCCAACGATGCTTTGAGTTGCTTCATGTGTTTTTCTCCCACCACACGGAACTATTTTTAACTAAAAGATTGTTTCTTATTTAGCCTTTATCCTCTCAATTTCAGTCACTAAGTCATTTGTTTCTATCATTTTCTTAAACTGAATCCATAGCCCTAGGTCTTTCTTTTCTTTCACCAATAGAATCAGAAAATATTGTATGAAAGTGTTAAATCTAGCTGACACCTTAAAGCCATAACCTGTACAGAGACGAAGTCTCAGAGAGATCCCTCTCTTGGTCAAAAAGGCTAGTTTTCGGCCTCAAAGTTGGTTTGTAGGTTTCCTCTATCATTCATTTTCTCAGTCGAATGAATTTTACAGAGTGCTAACAACTTATATGCATACAAGAATAAACCTGAATAGGTTTCAAATTCTAAATTAATGCCTATTAAAACTCCTTAGATCTCTCAGATCCTATGATCACTCAAGGAATCAGGTATCACATTACTCTGAGTATCTCTCTCTAGATCCCACACTCTTGATATATGCTTCTCAATAATACATATTTGATTACCTTCAATAATTTCAATTCAACAAACCCCAATCTTATACAAGACTTCTAGAACTCAATAAAAACATAGAAATGAAATTAATTCAAACTTAGGGAACCCACTCCCTTAATAAATTCAAAGACCCCCTAGATCTAATCAAACAAGGTGAGCTTAGGAAGAAAAATTCTACTACATCAAACTCCTAGGGTTAAAATGTCTCATGATCTCCTAATCATGAGTCGTCATTTGTTAAAGTCTTCTTGGATCCCAAACCTTATTTTGTTGCTTGCTTGCCTTTCTTCCTTTCACCTTGTTGATATCATATTTATCAACCAACTGTAATTTATGGTTGATTGTTTGTCTCATCCCATGGTATCTCCATCTAGACTTCTTCATCATTAGCATTCATATCTCATTAATCTCCATGTCCAATTTATCTTTTTGTTGGTACATTCCATTACTTCTTCTCTGAAATTTTCTCTTGTTATCTCTCATTTTTTGTTGCATATCCTCCTCTTGCATAAGATTTATAAGACTCTTATTCAATTCTAGTTCAAATACCTCCTTTACAACCTATTGGTCATACTCTGCA
>JZKD02S1309084.1:116037-128303 GCA_000966675.3 Picea glauca
AAGGAGACATTTTCATTTTGAATCATCTTGGAATTGAACATTTAAGTGGGGTAAAAGGAGGTTGCCCCCTCGAAGAGGCTTATTATCTGAAATTATCTCTTTTTCCAGGCGTTGATTACTTTTCCTGAGGTTTTTCTATGCTATATTGATGTTTGGTTCTTAACATTCACCCCTCCGAAAACAGGGATAGTAGCGTAGGAGAGATCCATCTGAAGAGTGCCACCTAGTCTCTTCATCCACGATCTTGACAGTAGACATCCAAATTTATGAGGTATGTCGACCACTACTATGTCCATGACCATAGTCTTCATTGATGCTTGGGTTAAGGTTACAGCCAAATCCTTAATCATCCCAAGACATTTGACTTTTCAAGAATCAAAAGAGAAAAGGTCATGATAAGACTTGGTGATCTCCAGCCCAAGCTCATCCATGACTGCCTTCGGCATCAGATTGTGCAAAGCACCAGAGTCCAACAAATAGTTATGCAGTGTTTTCTCATGAATATTTAGAGAGATGTAAAAGGGAGGACAGCTATCATCTATGTCTTCTATCATTTGGCCCAGAGTGATGGTTGGATTATCATCATAAATGTTGAGGATATCAGCAGAAAGGGATATAGATTGGGGATCTAGAGTTTTGAGGATATCCCTTTTGAACATTTCATTTTTCATCAACTCGACTAGAGGGATAGGAATCTTAATTTTTTGTATTTCAGCCTCAAAATTAAAAGAATATGGAACTTTATCAGAAGTTTTATCAGAAGTTTTATTAGAAACCTTTACCTGATTTGAAGAGGCTTCCTGATTTCTTTGTTGTTCAATAGGAGGCTGACTTTCTGGAGTTTGATGCTTGACAGGGGCAGTAGTCTTCTTGGGAGGAGTTGATGCTTTCACCTTTGAAGAATTTGCTTGTTGATCCTCTGATGTCTGATCTTTTTGCTTAACAGGGGTTGTGCTCTTTTCAGGAGAGGCTGGTGCATCTTGTTGAGTAGTATTAGAGTTGGATCGGAGGTTATATCTATTCTTATCTTCTGTTGTGAAAATTCCATCACCAAAAAGATCATCTCCTGTCTGTTCAGTCATCAATGATTCCTCATAGTCTTGTTGTGTTAGATAATATTTCCCTGTCTCTTCTCCAACACAATGAATGTCACCTTCTCCATCCTCTTGATCTTCACCATTGTCTTCGTCCATCACAACATTTTGAAGAGGGACCTTTATCCTCTGATCTTCAGTAGAATTCTTTTCTCTTTGTAGGATCTGAGTTGGCTGATTATTTATTCTAAAGTTATTTGGATTTTGATTCGGATTTCTGCCTGCAGAATCATAAGTTCCTCTTCCCTTCGCAGGTTGTTTATTTTCGATCTTGAGCTTAGATATCTCATAGGTTAGAGACTCTAGCATCTTGGCCATTTTATCAAGTTTTGGATCAACATTCGATGGAGATGAAGCCTCATTCTTTGATCTTCTCCTATCAGAATCTCCTTTCTGCTTCTGGGAGGCCAGAATATTTGATTCCACCTCAAGGGAAGCATCTTGCATGAGAGATAATGTTGGTGACCTCCTTTCTCTCAACAACAAACAGAAATCTGAATCAAAAGTATCAGAATATGTAATCTTGGCAGAAGCATCTAATGGTTTTATCTCATCCGGTATTTTGCCATACATTCGGTTAAACCTCTTAGTGAAATCAGAGACTGACTCACTACTTTGTTTCCTCAAGTTTCTGAATTCTGTGATGTAGTAGACAAAATCTCTTCTGTCAGCCTAATGTTTCAGAAATGTCTCATCCAATTGCTCGATTCCGGCAATGGAACCAGTAGAGTGTTCTTTGAACCATTTCCTAGCATGGCCATCTAGGCTTTGGACAAAGACTCGTGTCCAAACATCTTCTTGCTCAATATTAAGGTTTTCAGTATAACTGTAAAAAGCCTCAATATGTTCGTCAGCAGACACATCGCCTTCGCCTGTGAATTTGGGAATATATTTCTGATAGTCTCCCATTGGCATGGTTGCTACTGAGTTTGGCAATATGAGTGGTGCATACCTAGCAGCTAGGATTTGTTGCATCTTAGTCAAAGGAGGTGGTGCAGCCATGACTATCAGAGGTGGGGAAAATGATAGTTTCTTCTTCAAGTCTTCAACACTGGAGAAATGTGAAAGAGGTGAGTCTTCTAATGGGAAAGAGGTTTGATAAGAGGCTCTGTAAAAATTTGCAAGTTTTCCAGCTAAATTTTCTTCACCCTTAGCAGAAAGCTCTTGGAGGAGATGTTCAACAGCAAGGAGGCTAGTATAAATGTTCAAGTTATCTTCTTGTTGCTGAGAGTGGAAAGACTCACGGGAAGAAGAACTGTGGCTTATTTCTAAAGTCTTGGATGTTTTTTCAATCAAGTTATAGTCTATCAATTTATCATCACTAGGATTTTTTTGTTGATCAAAAAGAGTTTGTTCTCCTACAGTATTTACTATTGTTTTTTCATCAGTGTTCTCTGAAAAGAATTCAAATTTTTCTGTAGTAGATTTTCCAGAACTGAAAAGAGGATTACCTTTTGTATCTAATCTTGAATTCTGACCTTGAATTGTCTTTCCCTTTCTGAGAATTAATTCTTGATTGGACACTGGTGTGATCGGTGATTCTTGAGGATTCGCCCTAGTACTGATCCTCTTAGGAGCCAGGATGAACTTGTGGAGTCGCCAGATAGATGATTACAACCAACTGAAAATGTCTAATCTTTGTCTATCATCAAAGATCAGCTCTATGTCGTATCCCAGGAAAGCAGAGCTTGAATTTCGTCTCCCCGGCAACGACACCAATTTGTTATCACTCCAAGAAAATCCTTAGGGTTGTAGGCTAAGGATGCTTGGTAACTTAGAAATAATGGTTTTTATGTGTTTGGGACAATGGGTTCTTTAATGATTAATGAAATAAACAACTCATCACACATCTAAAGGAGCAGTGCTTTCAGGAAACAATAATCAGATCAAATAATTTGAAAGGGGGGATGAAGAACATTATTCTTGATTGCCAAATACAAATAAATGTAGGGCTTAATGCAAGATAGAGGGGAATCCTTTAATTTCAATTCTATGAGCTCAATAAAGAGATAACAGTCTTCATGAACTAAAATAAACTGAAACAAAGTACAGAAAACGAAAGATGAACAACTCTGATATTGAAAACGAAAGGAAACTGAACTTTATTTCTGCAAAAAGAGTCTATACAGTGGCATAAAATATCTCCCAATTTGAACCCTTGTCTCTTATCAAAAATAGGCATTTATAGCCTCTTACAATCAGTTTTACAGATCCTAAAAACATGGATCTGTATTTAATAAAAGAAATTCAAATCTAACTAAACAACTTGGTAATAAAGACTTAACAACTAAACTAGCATTTGAATTGTCTTCAATCTCAAAAATTCTCCATCTGCATCCTTCAGCTCCTAGAATTTGTGATGTGATGAAACATGACAAGACACCTGTCTTGACAGTTGGATTTATTCAACGTTCATAGTTGATATTTGAGGAAGTTTGCTTTACATGTGGTTCCCAAAATTCCCTCAAATCCCTGATGTAGAGTCCTTTGCAAGCGATCTGATATCCCCTTGATACTCTGGAGCTTCTTTATAATCTGTAAAAATTGACCTTTTCCGTCCTTGGCTTCCAAAAAAAATTTTTCCTGCTTTCACCAGCTAATGAGATTTATAATTCGCTGGTTAGCTGGTGAAAGCGCTGACTTTCACCAGCTAACGGGTCATAAAATTTCGCTTTGCGCTAGTGAAAGATCTGTCTGAGCCAAAAATGAACTTTCACCTCCAAAATGCGATTTCAACAAAAATTCAATGTGTCTTTGATTCCTCCCCTTGCATGTTTACAGCAACCTGAGCAAGCACCTTCAAATCTGGGTGGGACTTTTTCTTTTGTTTTTGTTTCAATCTTCTTATCTTCCTTTTAAGGCGCTTTGCAAGCCACCATAGACTATTGTAATCTTTGGTGATCTTCTAATTTCTTTTCTTCTCTTTAACACTTTCCTGAACTAGTCTTTCAAATGCAGTGTTGGTTTTTGCGAAGTTATCAGATAGCTTCTTGTACCTTTCTTTGATTACCCGTTCCAAGACCTCTTGCTGAGCGATTACCTATTTCAGATGCTTGATTTTCTGATTTTTCTTTGACTTAGTGCTCTTTGATGTTTCTCCTTCCTCAGTATGAGTAAAGGTCTCATAATTCTGTGCAAACTCAGTTGACTATTTAGGACTCTTGATGATAGGGCTCTCATCTTCTTGCTCTGGTTCTGAGTCTGTGTAGGGCAGGTTTAATATGTTTTTCTTCTTCTCTGTAGGCTGCTCTGTAGGCTGCTCTGTGGTATTTTCAAAGTTCAACCTTTTATTTGACCTGTGGGATTTCGCACCAGAGATTCTATCCTCTGGAGGTCCTGGCAGAGTCCTCCTCTTCCTCGAATTTCTTTGAGGAGTCAATTGTTTCTTTCCACCTTTCCCCTGTTCATTTACGGGTTGAGTCTGTGTTTCAAAACCCTCCCAAAATAAAAAATAATGCCATCTCCTTCCCTTCTGTCTTAATACCTCCAGAATGATCAATTTAGTAAGGCCAAAGTGGCACAAAGTATTCTTCATGCTTAAGGGTTGAGCCCTGATCTTTTTGCAGACCTTAGTTAAACTCTTATGTAAGAAAAAAGGTGAATTGAGGAAATTTTTACCTGTGAAATGGTCTAGGATCTTAAAATGATACATCATGAGTTTGTCATACTTGCCCTCCGAGGTTATGTAGAGTTGGATTCCCTTAAACAGATCCTGCCATTCATCCTCTAAATGTGAAACTGGTATGCTCTTCTTCCATGCATTATGCTTGAACTCTTCCTTCAAATAAGCTCTGAAGTTTAAGTTTTTGGTGGCAGTGGTTTTGAACCAACTCTGGCCCGATCTTGGTAGGTTGGTTGTTGCAGCAATGGCATCTTCATCTACAATGATCTCCAAGGACCCCACATGAGCCTTATCCCCATCAAAAGTTTTCGCAAAAGCCTCTGCTATTGACTGATGACAATCGTTCTGCAGCCTCTCAACAAATTGGACACAACCTGCGTTTGAGAAGTGTTTCTGGACTTCTGGATGCATCTATAGGAAAGATAGGCTATCCAACTCTTTTCTTAATAAAGACCCACTGCGTCTCCTCGCCATTCTATCACGCAAAATCCCAAACGATTATGCATACACAACACAGGAAACTGATATTTGGGCCGAGGTCTTGCACTGTTGAAAGCACTCAGGAGTCGGCTCTATTTTTTAACATTAGAAACTTAACAAACATTTGTGAGCGATGCGTGATAGGTAAGCAATGATCTGATTTGATGTTGTCAGCTCGGTATTACAGCTTCTGTACCTGCGCTAATGGATTTGAACTAGCCATCCCTGACACCATGATTGTGGAGCATGAGTTTCTGAACCAGATCCGATTTGTAATCCGGCTTAGACGTGGAACTCGAGTTTTCATGATTATCCACTTTCACCAACGCGTCTTTCTTGATTACATGACATGAGTTGATCGCATCATCATTTGATATTTGAAACGTGGATAAATGCACGTGATTCCCGCTTTCTCTAGCCAACAGCCCGTGGAAAATGCCCCTTAGCTGTTGAAACTTACCACTTTCACCAGCACACAATCCTGTGGAAAACACCCCTTAGCTATTGAAAGTCATCACTTTCACCAGCGCACAACCCGCGACAATGTTTCTTTGGATGTTTGAAAATTAACACTTTCACAAGTGCACGGACCTATGAGAGATGCTCCTTAGCTGTTGAAAGTCGCCACTTTCACCAGCTAACACTCATCTTTTAAACACACGTTAGTTTTTGAAAGCATTTTATGAAAATTTTAAAGAGAAGACCTTTATGGGAAGTCTTATTTCTAAGACAAAAATCAAAACCTAATCTTTGTAGTTAGAAAAACTCAAAACTAATTTGAGAAAACTACCAATAGCAATGCTATCCACCACAAAATGCGACCAAAGGGACGGGTTCATTTTGGGAGCTAACACATGCAACATTCATCACATGTATCCATTGTCATCCAATCCTCTAATATTTCCATATCTTCCTCGATTTTTGTATCTCTTCCTCCTAACATAGCACTATCATCCATTACATTCATTGGAATCTCATTAAGTATGCATTCATGGGGAAATTATCCATATTTTGTACCTACATAACCTTAATGAGATGATGTTGCTTCATATTCCTTCTTATCAAAATCATGGCTCTGTCTTTTCTCAGCTTTTGGAAAATACACTTCTTAATCCTCCATATTTATGATAGCTCCAAATGAATATCCATTATCATCATCTACATAACCTACAACCATACACAAATTTTCAGACTTAAAAACATAAGGTTCTCTAGCCTCGTTTGATTCCTCTTTCAACACATCCTCATGTTGATCTGAAATTTCCACACATTCCATGAGAATTGCAATAAGTGCATCTTACCAATATCTTCATCCTCCTCTCCAAGGAATGATCCTTTCTCTGGTCCATAAAAGTTAACTTCTCCTTTTGTCATTGATATCTTTCTAAACTCAATTTATCTATGTTTCTCTTCCTCCATCCAAGCATTCAACCTGTGCCTCAAGCTATGCCTCATCTTCCTTGCAAACAATTTCATTATATGCCACTTGACCTTCTTCTTCACATTCCAACTCCATATATGGTATTTCTTATTCTCATGTAGAAGCTCCATAATTATGTCAAGTCTCTCTTTTATCTCAAAAAAATCTTTGTCGAACTCTTTTGACTCATCTTTCTGCCAACTTCTTTGGAATCCTCTTTCCTCTTGTTGGGGATTCTCTTTGAACCTCTGTCATGACCATCAATAGTCATATCCATTTATTCTCTTGTGAAATTCTCCTATTCCACTGCGAGTTACATCAAGCCTCTATAGAAATTCTCCTCACCTACTACCCAATACCTCACCAAGATCCCTCCCAAGAGTTTTCCTTTTTGAATCATGGGTTCTCTCCACTGGAAACTTTTGAGCACTCCTCTGCTCTTCTCTGAATCTACACCTACTCACACTCTCTTAGAAATTCTCATGTTCTCCTTACTTCGAATCTTCAGCTAAAAGTGTGTACATCATTCTTTGTTGCAAGGTTTTTCTACAAGCTCCTTCACTTGAGAGATATACTTTCTCCCTCTTCCTCTATCACAACTCTACTGGCTATCAATGGTTGCTACCATTCCTTCTCCTTATGTTTCTACTACCTACAATAGCAAATGATTTTAACCAAAGTTAGTTTCAAATTCACCAAAAATGCTTGCAATATTTGTTCCTAGATCTTGTCTTTCATCCTCCTTGCACAGAATGGATAACTCCCAGTCACTATGCCTCTGCAGCCTTCTCTCATGCAATCCTATGATCCACTTTAATTTTTCTACTAGTTGTAATCTTCAAGATTCACTTCTAGAACTATCCTCTGTCTACAAATCTTTTGTTGCATATTTCCATTGTTCTTCAGCTTTCTTTAAGAACAAAATGTTATAAACTTCCTCATATCAAAGAGTATAAATACTCTGCATATTCATTTCTTTTCAAGAGAATACCTTCTCTGAATTCTTCTCCAATATCTTAACCTGTAAAACATTCAAATATGCACAAATTTTCCTTCGCTTTGATACCAAAAATGATGACTTTCCAGCCTTAATTCCACATATGAAAGGTTAAAATAATTTACTCTACGTAGCTATAAGATATTGAGATTCTCTCACAAGTTTAATTCGGGTCCAATAATCTCCTTTAACAAAGCCCTCGATGCTCTGTTGAAATGTGCACAAAATTCTTACCTTAAGCATTCATGGATTGTGTTAATTTCTCACACCAATTATATAAATCTCCTGAGACTTCAAACCATGACTTAGGATGTCGTATTCATTTTCCACCGTTGATATTAGTCTTATCGAACGATTCAAATCTCATTTTTCCATGAAACAAATCAGCCTTCAATCAGACAGTTATGATTTAATCGTGATATGATCCAACGATCATATATGAGTCTTGAACCTTCCCTTTCGGAATCCTAATGGATTCAATACCCCAGAATCTATAATCTTACAACTTACACCTTCCTTTCAAACTCAAATAGCCTAAAATAGTCTCCATCATTGATCATCCAAGATCTACAATCACACTTACTAGTCTTTGCTTCCATTGTGCCAAACCTTCGTTAAAGGAATTATACATGGATGCCATGTGTCACACTTTCACTCATGAATTCAATTTCCATGTGCCAAATTTTCATTCTCTAATTCCATTTGTCTTGGTATTTGTCATCTTCCATGTGTGTCTTTCATATATTTTAATCTATTCAACTCCAAATATATATTAATCGTTGATCGATGTTTCTCTATCAAAGTTCCTCCAGTTATTGGACTCTGATGGCTCTACTCCAAGAACCAATAAAATGTTGCCACGTCTTTCCTTTGTAGCATCGACCTAGATTACTTCGAACAAATCTGGACTGTTTCTTAGAGTCTCTCTTCTACAATATGAGTCATTGGTCGGAGTTTTGTTCTAACTCTTTTGGACCTATGGATGGTTGCTCCAAATCCTTCCATCTGGAATCTCGATGATCGTCGATCTCTTTGCTCCCCTGATCAATATACACCATTGATTGGACTTCCTTCGTCAAAGTATTATCCATTTCTACAGTCCAAAAGATTGTTTCCATCACATCGAACTTTGAATGAAGAAAACACCTTGGCCATTGATTTTCCTCCTCTGTTGATTTTCATCGTCGATCAAACTTCTTCTTTTTTCGAGATCTAGTTCACTCTGATACACAAACTCCAAATGATTGGAACAATTTGTGTCGATCTCTAAAACCAAAATATAGACGTTGATCTTCGATCTAACCTTTTTATCGATGGTCAGATCTTCCCATTGCACAACTTTCCTCCAACCTCAATCCACGGTCAAGACTTAATATAAGATTTAGCGAGCAGTCAGATTTCTCCCATGGCTTTACATATGGATTCAAAAACTCTCACTCACTTGGATCCTGATCTAAAAATCCATATCTCTCTAAGATCCTCAGTCATATTTGATCTCCCCTTGATCGATGGTTCATGTGTATCCACAATATGAAACGATATGGATCATTGATCCAAATGTGATCAATAATCGAGATTATCTCTTAGGCCCACTTCCTTTCACAATGAACCTTGATCCAATGATAATTGTATGTTGTATCAACCAATCGAATGGTCTGTGTTCCCTCACTTTGAAGAGTGGTAATTAGGATTGATTCCACTCTTAATAGGCGGGATTTGGCCTTGATCCTATTCATTAAACCTCAAATACCAATTGACTCTAGAACTTGCATACATGATTTAAGAAGGAATTCTTCACTATTCAATCATTAACGTCTTCAACACTCAATCTTGTAGAGATTTAAAATCACACAACAATGCATTGAGGTCCTTGAACAAACAATTCCATACAACACTCAAAATAGAGTGATTCCACTATTAAATTGTAAACATATTGTACATAGGTTTTACATAAGGCCTCTCTCCTCTAACGACCTTTCACAATATCACTCTTTCGCCTAATTTCCCCACTAGATGGACAACTCCTATGCCCTTAGGCTTACATATGTTATATGCATACAATAATAAACCTGAATAGGTTTCATATTCTAAATTAATTCCTATTAAAACTCCCAACATCTCTCGGATCCAACAATCACTCTAGGAATCGAGTATCAACTTACTCCTAGGATGTTTCTATAGATCTCACACTCTTGAGATCTACTGCTCAATAAGATATATTTGATTACATTCAATAATTTAAACTCAACAAACCCCAATCTTATACAAGACTTCTAGAAATCAATAAAAACATATAAATTACATTAATTCAAACTTAGGGAACCCGCTTAAAATACCCCTTAGATATAATAATAAAAGGTTATCTTAGGAAGAAAAATTATCCTTCCCCATTTCATATTTGTATAACATAATATTATGGATGGAAATTTCATCATAAAACCATAAACTCGATATTGAAGAAACCCTTTTGAAGGATATAGGTTCATAAGATCTTTTCTCTTGAATCTATGTATGGAAACTAATCTAGGAAGCAATGGCATATAACTCACAATATTAGAGTCAATTTTTCACATATCTCTCAATCCTTCAACAAATCCATGGGTTTTATCACATATCTCTCAATCACTTCGTTTGAATGCTTGGAAGACCATGCACTAGTTAAGAAGATGCACAAGACTACCAAGTGATTAATGGAATTGCTAGGAATTTACCAAAGAAAGTAAAGTCTTTCCCATATCAAAGAGAAGAGTCAATTCTAGGCACTTATGTTATCTACTAGTATTCATAACCAACAACCTACTCTATAGAGGCACATCGTTATCTTTGAAGGATGGAAAGCCTCCCAAGTGAGAAATGTGTTCAAGAATGTGAAACACTTGTCTTCGGGACTGAGAAAAGATAATAGAATGGTAAAAAAATGAGGTCTATAATTCATGATTATTAAAAACTAATTTTGAAGTTGATACATTAAAAAATTCATGGTCTCCCATCAAATCACTTGCTCGTTTGGCTCTTCAAAGGTTATCACCAGTGTCTTGAGCTCCAACAATTTCATGATGATCCACAATTTCATGAAAATAAATGTGTCATAATTATCTTCATGTGAAATACATTTTTTGGGTAATCGAATCACTTGAGAGGGATTCCCCTAATTTTAGTCCAATGTCAGGAGTCCAACACAATTGAAAGTTTGTCAATATAACCATTGGTTAGTGTTTTATGGCGAGTTACAACTCACTTCTTGAAGACATTCAAGGACACATTTAGAATTTGGTCCAGGGGAATAAAATCCAAACGGAGCAACATAATTTATTTTCTTAATCTCTTACAAGTGTGTTTGGATAAAGACAATGTGAGCATGCTATCCATAATCACCTAAGTTATTGTTTTGCAAAATCTACCCCTTAGTGAAAAAGTTGCATTGTCTCTTACCCACAAAAACCTTAGTTTTGGAGACCATTGAATAATTTTTTTTCCAGGAAATGGAATCATAGGAGATATATTACCCTTATAATATGATGTCAATATTCCAACATAATATGTGGTTTATCGATCTATGTTCTAATTAGTATTTTATAGCAAGTTGCAACTTGCTTCCTAAACCCATTCAAAGACACATTGAGATCACATTCTAAGATATTGAAAGTGTGTTTTTCCAAGGCCGACATGAATAAAATAAACATAATCACCTGAGCTTTTGTTTTGAAAAAGTAGTCATCATCCATCATGAATTCTCAATGTGATTGAGTAATTGTTATTCTCACCACATAAAAAATGTTTTAACTAAAAATACATGCAACAAAATTATTATAATCACGTACTATTGTGCGTTAGGATGACTGATTGAACTTGAATCCACTAACACTTGAGTAAAATTCAGACACCTTATCTATTAGGACACATGCACATCACCCTTATGGGTTCTCTTAATCACACTATTCAAATTTCAAGCAATTGTGCTATTCTTTTCAAAATAGAATGAATATTATTATCTTCAATTTTATGATTGTTTGACAAAGCTACTATTAAATAAGCTTACATGAATCATCTTGAGTTATAGGATTTCCAATGAAGCTATTATTAACAAAATAAAGTACAAGAACAAGTTCTATCTGTTAAATTAAGCAACAATCTAACATTATATTTCTTGCATGGTCTATTTATTTCTAATGCTAAATAGATGCGGATCTGTATGAATAAAATTACCGCCGTCTCATACTCAATGGTGTGTTATCTTAGGAAGTTGATTAGTTATATCAAATCTGAAGAAGATATTATTTGAGGGTTTTCTATTTCAACAAAATATGCATATGGACAACGCGATGAAATTAACTAAACTCTACCTTGAAGCTCGAGGCTTGAAATGTGCATACAAACTAAGAGTGATAAATAACTCTAGCTAGTCCAATCTCGATCCAAATGTGCAATTTTTCACAATTGTGCATATCGATCTCATATAAGTATAGGAAAACAATGGTGAGGTGTCATGGGTTCAATAATCTGCAAGATGGAAACAAATCAAATAAAAATGACACTATTGAAATGGTAATTGATGCTACAGGTTTTGGGGTGTCTTTTAATTAATCCATGATTTAGGAAGAAGTCGTTTTGTGGTTATTAATAGAAATATAACAATTTATTTGTTGAAAGACA
>JZKD02S1309084.1:157716-194616 GCA_000966675.3 Picea glauca
TGAATCAAAAATCAAAGTTCCTCCCCAGTGGATTCGCCAATTTATGTTACAGAATAATCCCCCTGCGGACAAGTGGATTTCCTCTTGGATACTAGACCCATATGACCAAGACAGAAAAGTGCTATTATGGACACTGACTTTCCTTTTCTTGAAGCTAAACTATGAAAGAAAAATAAGGAAGAAGAGTAAATACCTTTTTACCGATGTTTGTCCTTGCTCGATCCAGGTTGATCTTGATCTCCAAGTTCTTCAGAAGGTCCCGAAATACAATGAGAAATAACAACAAAACATACTTCCTACCCTACAATGATTAGCTTCATAATGGATCTATAACATAAAAAATTCTATGAAACATACACAAACTTTAAAGGAAACAGGCCAAGCATAGATTTATATTAATGAAAACAAAGTAAGATTCTTACAACCATGGATGTAGGTGCAGCAGCTTCACCAAGCTCTCTTTGTCTAGACCCTTCTTCAAATAATCCACACACGGAATTATGATGCTTCAATGATATCTCCCTTATGAGATCACAAGTTTGATGCTTCACAATGTCTCCATATCAATACCACTCATGAGATCATAAGTTTGGTATCTCTAAGACTCCATGTCTTTCACCATGATAAGGCCTCCTTATATAATCTTGGAGAGACCCAACCACCTAAGAGATTCTTGGGATAAGTTGAGGATTATTCTCCTTTAGTTGTGGATCTTCCCTAAGATCGAGCCTTGACCTTAGATCCAAATCCAACCAACTCCAGATATGAAGGGGATTTTTCCCTGATTTTTCTCAACAGTCAAAGATCTCCTGAAATAGCCCAGCGCTCCCTCAAAAGGGTAGACAGAGCATTGCAACACTCCCCCAAAGAAGGCTAAGGAGCGTTGGCACACCCTAACAGTGTTTAGGGGAGCGCTGCCCAAATTTTCCCTAAAAAATCCCAGTGCTCCCCCAAAAGGGTGCACAGAGTGCTGGAACGCTCCCCCAAAGAAGGCTAGGGAGTGTTGGCACTCTATGATAGTGGGTAGGGGAGAACTAGCCTCCAAAATTGACTTTTAAGTGGTTTTCTTCATGGAAAATTCTTTGTACTCTTCGTCAGATGATTTCTCTTCGTAAAACCAGTCTTTGAGGGTGTCTTAAGTGTCCCTGTGATGTCGTTAGAGACACGACATAGGTGAGATGGAAGTATGATGTTTGCGATACTTGCAACACTTGTGGTAAAGATGTGAAACTTACGCCACTTTTAATGAAAACACTATTTAAGTGAGTAATTTTGATGTGTAACAAGCTAGATCTCGAAAAACCTTCATTTAGGCCCTCAAAATAGCCCCGGAAGTTAAAACTGCTAAAAATAGTAACTTGCCAAAATTGCCAGAAAATTATTTTGAGCCAGTTGGAAAAGGTGGGTGGCCATCGATATCCACCTGGATCATCCTTCTAATAACCTCACTTTTACAACTAAGTTTCTTATGAAGTGACACACTTTCATAGAATAAGAGGGAATCACTTTTACAATGAAGTTACTTTACAAATGATAGTTGCATGCAAAATAAATAACTTAAAATAAAATATTAAAGCTACCTATAGTGATTCAATTCTATAATTTAAGTGAAATACACTTTACAATGGATGCATGAATTTTTGAAAAAAAAGGTAACAAGAAAGAGACTTGAACTCAAGACCTATTACTTAATAAAGCAATGTTTAACCAGGTGAGCTAGTGAAAAACATATTATATTGTTAAGGATGATTGGGGTGTTGTTGTTGTTGTTTTTTTGGAAGACAACCTTGGAGAGCATGCTCATAAAAAACTATTTTCACACAAGAAAAAAATTTCACTTCTCAATGATAACAAGGGTCAGATCTTGGTTAGCATACCCGAAAAATGCAAGTTTTCCCTCTATTTCTAATTTATCGAGATTGCAAAGAGCGTACAAAGAGTAGAAACCTATATGTTTTTTATTTTTCAAGATCACAAAGAGAGTAGATAAAATAGAATATATAGATCTAAAAGAGTAGAAACCTGGAAATAGAAAACATAAAACCAAAATATGATCTCTGTCAAAATTTTAGAAGGATGTATTCAGGATTTATACCTTCGGATCTGACGAAAATGGTTGTATCTTGGGAAAATAAAAACCTTTTTGAGTGAAACAAAATCATTTCCTATCCAAAATGAGCACTCTAGATGAAATGGAATAGTCCTCTTATCCCAAAAAAGTGTGAAAGTGGAAGAAACTAGATATGCAACAACATGGCTTCACAATCTCGATCTTCAACGAGAACGAGTCTTGAAAAGTGCTCTAATACCATATTCAGAAACATGGGTATTCCAATAGAGGACAAAAACTTGTAGTAACCACTCACACAACAAATCAAATATCAACACACCAATGTTTTCATGTGGTAAAACCCCCATGGGTAAACATCCACGACCTCGGCCAATGTGGTTAATACAACAGAAAAATATTAGAGAGATATTTACAAGATATTTTCTCACAATTAATCATCGTAAAATGACCCTCCATGCTCTTTAAATAGAGATCATGGACCAATCAGGTGTTAATCCATGGATCAATGTAGTTGTTAATATCAAGGAGAATATGAACCATCAAATCACTCGATGTTGGGAACATATTGTGATTGTCGGATTACCTAACTACAAATGCATACTAAAGAAACAAACTTTTAGTTAATGAAATATTAGACCAAGTTGACCATAATTAAATCATAAGTGTATAAATATCCTAACAGAGCTAAGGATATTACTCCACCAAGGCAAAGGATATCTAATCCAAACTAATGTCTGAAAAAAATGCCATAAAAGGAAGGTTGAGGTGTCAAGTTCAATAATAGTTCCCAACTCACAACCTCTCTTTCCCCATAGCCTATTCCACCCTAGGAAGTGTACTCGTTCTCTACTCAATAGTCCTTCGGCTATCCCACTTCCCTTCCAAGCTTCATCAATAGATCAGCTAGGAAGTCTCAAAATTGTATGGCACCTAGAACACAAGGTTTCTCACAGATTTCAGCACCCACTAGCCCAACCCACAAGGAAACCTATTCCCAACGATTCTCTCACCCAAAGAGAGTGATCCACAAGCCTGACAACCTATTTCTTCATCCCAAACCACCAAGGATTTACTGGCTAAAAATCATCTTAAACTTTCTATCCAAAAAAGGTATGTATGATTGAATAATTTAGTGAATGATGGAATTACACTAATTCGCAACATTATATTTTCATGTTCCTAGCTTGACACTTGTCACTCTAGGAATTTCCTTTGAATCCACTTGGTAATTCATTTCCAACATTTAGGAACTTAGGATAAAATTGTGTCACATGACTTGGGACTTTAGGAATATATTATAATATTTCATTGGCTTAATCCCCCCTTTTCTTAGCCCCTTTACTCAAGCCCTTATCCCCCTTTCCCTCTTGTGGAGTCCTAGCCCCCATACTCCTTCCTCTGACTTGGTCTACAACAGTGATGTATTTTATTAATATGTAACCAAGTGTGGTTATAATTTACATTTTCTAGGATCACTGGCCTTTCAACTCATAGGCTCCTTGGCCTAAATCACATAGACACTCTAGCCTGAAAACATAATAACAAATGAACTCTATCCCAAAACATCCAGGCTCACCAATCTATAAAGTATATGTACATTTACAATTGGAGTTCATACTAGGGGTATTACAATCACTTTTTTATTTATAAACATATCATAATTCCATAAATTAATCTACCATTTGAAATTATAATAAACCAGTAAACCACATATATTAAATTTTAAAACATATAGCAATTTCATCATATAAATCTATCCACAAAATCATATATAATTAGACATGGAAAATTGAACAAAATAAAATATATGATGAAATAATTGAGTTACATCACTAGTTAGAATTTTGTCGAACTTGAATGTGAGTCCAAGATATTTCTTCCACTTTTATGATCTTGCATCAATTGTGTCAAATTTCTTATCGATTGTTAATTGGCCCACTTGTTGACGTACCTACCAACTCCTATGGGTACTCTTCTTCCCCAAGGGCCCCGAAATTGCAATAGGGATGTATGGAGAATACCTCTATCAAAACGATTAAAGATGGAAGCTATAAATATTCAGAAGGATAGCCACTTATACCACCTTCAATTACCAAACTCTCAATCATCTCAATCACTAGTCACATTTTCATTGTGACAACCATCCAACATTAGGGTGCATAAAAAGTGTTTTCCTTCATCCCAAGGCCCTCTTTTTATAGTATTTGAGATGTATGCCTCATATCCCTCACATCCACAAGCGCACATGTATTTACCATATATATATATATATATATATATATATTCACCCACCCACCTTTCCTTGACTCCTAAATTTACTCCTACGTGTTTCGTAGATCATCTTCAAGTTTCTTGTTTTTGTGTTGCATGAGCAGTTACATGTCCTTGTTATTTATTATCTCTATTTACTTTAACTCTAGCCTATATTTGTTTTATCTCACAAGTCAAATTGAGATAGGATTCTCATTCCTAATTCTTCTATATTATGTATGTGTGCTCTTGAATTAAATTGTGTCTAATAAATAATTAGCTTAAAATAATATCATGCACAAATTGTTGGATCACTGAGAGGGGGGGTGAATCAGTAATAGCATAATTATAATCATTTTTCTTCAAATGTTATATCAATGTAGAATTATTATCCAATAATGAGCAATAAGAAATAAACAATCACACACATACATAGTACATCAATGCTTTACGTGGAAACCCAAATCGAGAGAAAACCACGGAATGTTTTTTCTTATATGTCTTGAAGAATTACATTCATTAGAAGCACCAACTTCCTTTTTTTTCCAGCTACAACTGGAAGGAGTCTCCAACCCCCTGGTTTCTCGGGATACAACCTGAGGGAATCTCCATTTCCCCAATTCTCTGGCTACAGCCAGAAGGAGGCTACAACCCCCTATGTTCTCCGACTACAACCGGAAGGTGGGTACAACCACCTATCCTTGCCCAGTCCAACTTCCCTGAAGTAGAAGTAGAATGATGGAACCACTTTCAACCTTTCACTGTGAGATATACTGTTGTACAACTGTATCAACCTGTACCACTGCCCGGTATCCAATCTGTACAACTTCCCTGTAATCAAACTGTACCTGAACTGAACATGTATCTACAAAAATACAACAGATATGCGACCTGTAGTGATGAAGATCGTGTATGTACGCCCCCTATCTGTTATGCAGCCCATGTATGCCTTCTGAAACGAGGGTTTCCTTTCACTTGAAAATTTTTGACCCTATGTAACTTCTTTCACATAGATCTGTAACCTGTCACTATATCCAAACTGTAATTGTACCATGTGCATGCATCTTATACATAACCTCTACTCAAGGCAAGTATGTCTCTCTCTAGTCATGTGCCATATATATAGGTATGTGTAATCATGAACAAGTATAATATACCTCACATTATCTTAGTCATCAACCCCTTTTTGATATTCAATTTCTCAATACATCAATAAATACAAGATCTCAACCATGTACCATAAAAACTCTTAGCCATATGCCAAGAAATACAAGATGTGCCTCAACAAGAAGTATCAATGATAAATATACCAGCACTATATTTCTGTAGATCTAACTTATACAGAATATTCCATGTAGCTACTAGTCTCTCTAGGGAGAATCCTCAAATCTCCATTGCCATTCCTCATGCATACATCAAAATCCAACTATTCATAGAAATAAGACATACCTTTTGAACTAATGGATGGATCTAATGTATTTGAGCACTCTAGACCTTCCTGGGAGCTTGATCTCATAATCTATAACCTATGCACCTTCATATTCTCAATTTTCATGGCTTTATCAACATGTACTCACCCTATACACAGTCAACCCGCATACATACTCACCCTATACACAGCCAGCCCATGTATACCTTCAATGTATATGCACCCTATACACAGATAGCCCGCATATGCCTCAGAAAATAGGGTTTTCTGTGAATCTGAGAATTTTTCCGTCAACCCTTCATGCTACCTCAGACGTTCGCCACTTCATATGTATCTGCAAGTATTTACAAGAATATTTACACAAGAAAATAGATATACAATATGTACAAGTGTGTTTTTATGATTGAGCTTTGTCTCTTATTTATATCTTCATGTAGCCTTACACTTTTCTTATTTTAGGGCTTCTTCATTTAAAATAATTTCTTTTTGCAAAGCACTTTGACTCTTGGGGGCTTCTATAAGACTCATGAGGGTTCTCCAACTTCATATGGTCATAACTCTCTAACCGCGAGGAGTTATGTGACATTCCACATACCACCGGAAATGGCATGACAAGCACTATCCATCTAGGATATTTTCCCTGACAAATTCATTGTTTGTCAACTCATTATTCCATAATTAAGCATGGGGTTTCTTACTCCACAAAGCGTCTTCTTGTGAGGGATTTCACCATAAGGGGACCACTTTGGAGTTCATCCATCTTTACTTCTTATCAACCAAGATAAGAAAATAATGAGTCATATTTACATCAAACAATATTAGGTCCATTACCCAAACCTTTGTGCTGAGGGTATTTCTTCAAGGGTTGACATCAATGACAACCAACCTTAATCAAGAATCTCCCCCTTTGGAATTGATGGCAACACTCTGATGCAATATTGAAATCATATCACTCATGCTCCCCCTGGAACCATGCCTCTGTCCTCTGCATCTGATAAATCTTCTCCCCCTGGAACCATGCCTCTGTCCTCTGCATCTGATAAATCTGCTCCCCCTGAAACCATGCCTCTGTCCTCTACATATGATAAATCTTCTCCCCCTAGAACCATGCCTCTGTCCTCTACATCTGATCTCCCCCTGGAACCATGCCTCTGTCCTCTGCATATGATAAAACTCTCCCCCTTTGTCATCAATGGCAATGGTATCTTTCCATCTGGGGTTGCTCCCCCTGACTGAATTGTCCTCTTAAGGTGACTCCTCATGTAAATCTAAGACATATAAGATAAGCATTCAAAAATCATTCAAAAAGCATTCATTTTGGAGTAGAAATAACTCCAAGTCTTTGGAGAAGATATTCAAAGGCTTCCCATGGAAGTGGTTTTGTAAAGATATCTGGCACTTGTTCTTTTGTGCCCACATACTCAACTATGATATTCTTTTCTGCAACCTGCTCCCATATAAAATGATACTTGATTGGAATGTGCTTCGTCTTGGAGTGCATCACTGGGTTTTTCAAGATATTGATGGTGGTTGTATTATCACAATATATAGGAATGGGCTCATCATACTCAACCTATATATATGTCAGAGTTTGTTTCATCCAAAGAACTTGTGTACAAAATGATGTTGCTGCAATATACTCCACCTCGGCTGTAGATAAAGATATTGATGATTGTTTCTTTCTTAGCCATGATACTAAACACTCACCCAAGTAGAACACTCCTCCATTGGTGCTTCGTCAGTCATCAATACAACCTACCCAATCTGCATCTGTGTAGGAAATAAGTGATAGATCCTTTCCTTTTGGATACCATAATCCAAACTCTTTTGTTCCTTTGAGATATATGAAAATCATCTTCACTGCTAATACATGTGATTCCTTTGGTGCTGCTTGAAATTGTGCCACTTGTCCAACTGCCTACATTACATCTGGTCTGGATGATGTCACATATAGTAGGATGCCAATCATTGACCTGTATTTCCTCTGATCTGTAGACTTTGAATCATCATCTTTTCTCAACTTGCAACTGGTTTGCATCGGAGTGATAACTGGTTTGCAATATTCCATTCCGAACTTCTTTAGCATTTCTCTGATATACTTGGTTTGAGAAATAAAAATTCCTTGGTTGCTTTGATGTATCTGAAGTCCCAGAAAGAATGATAGTTCTCCAGGTAATGACATTTCAAATTCATTTTGCATATATTTTTCAAATTTATGGCTTAACCTATCATCATCACTACCAAAAATAATATCATCAACATAAACTTCAATTAATAAAATATTACCTTGACTTACCTTGATGTAGAGGTTGTTGTCTTCACTTCCTTTTCTAAACTCTTCCTGATGTAGATACTTATCCAGTCTAGAGTACCATTCTCTAGGAGCCTATTTTAGACCATACAAGGCCTTCTTTAATTTACACATATAATCTGTGTTCTCTGATGACTGAAATCATTCTGGTTGTTCAATGTAGAATTCTTCTTCAAGTTCCCCATTCAGAAAAGTTGATTTTATGTCCATCTGATATACTTTAACATTTTTAGAGCATGCATAAGGTAAAATCAAATGGATTGATTTCATTCTTCCAACTGGGGAAAATGTCTCTTCAAAGTCGATCCCTTCAACTGTGCATATCCTTTACATACCAATCTAGCTTTGTTCCTTGTCACCTGTCCATATTCATTCAATTTATTCCTAAAAACCCATTTTGTGTCGATCACATTATTATTCTTTGGTCTTGGAACCAATTCCCAAGTGTCATTTTTCTCTATTTGATCTAATTATTCATCCATGGCCTTATTCCAAAATTCATCCTTGTTGGCTTCTTCAAAACAGTTTGGTTCAATTGTAGATAAGAGTGCCATGTGTGTTTGTTTTGGTGAACGGATTTTTCTTCTAGTCTCAACTCCTACATCTTTGTTCCCGATAATTTGATCTGAAGAATGATTCTTCTATACTCGTTTATTGGGTGTCTTTGAAGACACTTCTTGAACTTGCTCTTCTGCTTCTGTCAAATTCTCTGTATCTTCCTCTTCTACTTCTTTTTCATCTTCTTCTTCAAAAATTTGTTCCATTGATTTGTTTTCTTCCTCCTTTGATTCTGGTCTGCCTGTTTCATCAATTGTTACGTTGATGCTTTCCAAAAAAAAATTTAATCTTAGATTGTAACACTTATATGCTTTCCTTGTACTTGAGTAACCAACAAGTATTCATTTGTCCACATGAGATTCAAACTTTCCCATTCTTCCATCTTCTCTTTTGATGTAGCATTTGCTTCCAAAAACTATGAAGTGCTTCATATTTGTTGGTCTTCCTTTCCATACCTCGTAGGGAGTTTTATCAGTGTTGTTTCTGAGCATTACTTTGTTTTGAATGTGAATTGTTGTATGCATTGCCCGTGTCCAAAATATATCTGTCAATTTGGAATCCATTATCATTGTTTGAGTCATTTCCTGTACTGTCATGTTCTTTCTTTCAACAACTCCATTCTATTGAGGTGTCCTGGCAACGGAGAATTGTCTTTTTATTCCATGACTGCTACAGTAGTCCATAAATTCCTTTGAAGTGAACTCTCCTCCATTATGAGATCTCAAGCATTTGATTCTTGAATCCATCTCATTTTCAACCATTTCCTTGTAGATCTTGAAGTTTTCAAAATCTTCTGACTTGTTCTTGAGAAAGAAAACTGCAGTCATTCTTGTATAATCATCAACTAATAACATAAAGTATCTCTCACCTTGTAAGCCCTTTGTTGTATTTGGTCCAACTAGATCAGTGTGCACAATTTCCAGTGGTCTTGTTGTTGAATATTCCTTTGATTTGAACATGTTCTTTGTTTTCTTTCCTTGTTGACAATGCTTTCATAAAGTGTTGGTTGGTTTCGTGATCTGGGCCATTTCTCTAACTACTTCTCTTTTGTTAACTTTGACAAGGTTATCAAAATTCATGTGACCCATTCTTATGTTCCATAGCCAACTTTCATCTTCCTTTCCTAGACAACACTTTTCATTTCCAATTTCACTTAACACATATATGTTGTTTGAAGTTCTTGTTGTTGTACCAACCAATTTCCTTGAATCTTCTTTTCTTATCTCACACTTTTGTGAATCGAAAGTAACTTTATGACCTTGGTCACACATTTGCCTCACACTTAGAAGATTATGTTTCATATCTTCTAACAATAGAACGTTTTGTGCCTTTTCATTCTTGTTCCCAATTCGGACTGTGCCTTCTCCAATGATTTTGGATGAATTATCATTTATGAAGGAGACTGATCCATTTCTTTCCTTTCATAATGTAAGAAATTTTGTCTTTATCACATGTCATGCATTTTGAACACCCATTGTCAACATACCAACCGTGTTTGTTCTGCTTAGCTTGTAGAGCGATTGTGCATTCTTCATTGCTATACTGATCTTTCTTTCTTATCCATGTCATTTTCTAAGGTTCTTGTCTGTGACTGTTGTTATTCTATTGAGGTTCTTTAAGAGGGACTGTCATTCTAAAATATTTGGCCATGTGTCCAAAGTTGTTACATTTGTAACATTCCACTTCAGTGCTCAAGGATTCAAACCTATTGTAAATTCTTCTTTGTGTTTCACTAGGTCTTCTTGAATAACCCCTTTGTGTGTGACTCTCAAAGTTGTTATTATTCCTGTTGTTAGCTCTGCAATTTACAGCTTTATGTCCAAAATTATTACATGCATAACATAAACCAAAAAATATAGTTTGATACCTGGGAGTTGAAGATCTTTTGAAATGAGGTGCTCTTATGAATCCTTCTTCTTATTGAGGCCTATCTGTCTGTTGTTGATTCTGAAATCTGAATCTTCTCGGTGGAGGAGTGTCCCTGTAATCTTCCTTGTATATCTTCCCGTCCCCTTTGATTGTTTTTGCATAGATTTTTGGATTTGTTTCTTTCTCTTTTGTTTTGGAGCTTGATCCCTTTTCTGTTTGATTTTATCCAAGTCTAGACTTGTCAAGATGAGATTTTTGACTGTTGATAATGTCATTCAAAACTTTTGAGCTATTCTGCATATTTTTCTTTTGAATATAGCTTCTTAATGTGACAATCTTTGCTTCCAAGTTTCCGATGATCATGTCCTTTTCTTCTAGTTGTTCTTTGGGTGCTTCTTCAATTATTTTATCTTCTTCTATTTGAAATTTCAATTTTGTGATCATTTTTTCTAGTTCTTGAGTGTCTTCCTTTTTTTCTAGTTCTGCTTGTAGTTTCTTGTTCTTCTTCTTTTCTCTTTTGATAAATTCTATGGCACAAATTAATATTCTCGAAATTAAACTTCTCCCTCTTCAATGTATTCTTCGACTTCTTCTTGAAATCATGATGTGTGGCAACCCATAGTATCCTATGGCACTATGACATGTGGCAGACATGAAATCCAATCACATGAGGACACATGGAGACCAATAATCTTATGACGCATGGCATCCTATGACAACATATCTCATTAGGACATGTGGTGATGACATGGATGATTACTCACTACAAACTGGGTGTTGATTTGGCACTCAATGGATGTTGACTGGGTGCTTAGTGGATTTTGATTGGTCAATCAAAAATTTATTTAATTCATGAATTTTCTTAAGGGTCGAATCTCCATAATCTCCTCCATTGTCTCTTTATGTTCCACATGAAAAGCATGTTAAGATTTTCAATATATACATTAAACTCTCAACACCAAATATGCATGTGAGTTATTGTTATCGGACAAATTGGTAAGTGTGGTCATAAACTAATCTCCTTAACTTCAACAAGAATCTAGAACAAAACAGGGCAGAATACAAACTTCTCCTTAGATTTCATTGTCATATAAACTAGTTCAGAGAGGGACAAATGGCATGCCTTTTGAATGGCATTTGATCCTCTCTAGTGTCACCCTTGTTGCTCCATATTTGGATTTGTGGGATGGTGAACCTGTTTAAGAAGCACAAAACAACAAAGAGAGAGAACAACAATATATATATTCCAATGAATTCTATGTATAAGATGAAGGAGTTATACAATAAAGTAAAGACACCTTTATAGGGAAGAAATGTATTGTTGCATTATATTAAATGAAAGTGGAGAATACAACGCATGCCTTGATCTTGCAGGGTCCCTTCCAATGGCTCTTTGCTTCAACACACACACCTTTTCTTGAATTCCTTTGATGAAGAAGATACACAACCTGACTTAGAGAGCTAAAGAAAAGCTATCTCAAGTATAATCTATAGCAGAATTATTCATTCATAAGCAAGCCTTAGCCTTTTCCATGAGAGATCCCTCTTTATATAGGGTGAAAGAGGGATAGATGAGGAGATTAGGATGATCCCAATAAATTGGAGAAGCGAGTAAGATCCAAATCGATCGGAGGCCACCTCATCTTCTATAACATTCCCTTCTAGAACCTTCGCGAATGTTGGCCCTTGACCAAGTTTTGGGAGTTTCTTGGTCATATCGACCTATTTTGGGACTTCGACAGCTTGTCGAAGGAGGAGAGCAAGTCAAAGCAAAGATAACGAGATATTGGCCCCTTTTTGGGTTTTTGGGAATATGTAATGGGAATGGGATGTCAGCCCATGGGTTTACCCATGTTTAGGCCTATTTAGTAATGTATATATAGAAGGATAGGAAATATAGAAAGAGGTTGATGTGCTAAGTGCTAAAGGAATGGCTAAGTGCTAGATCTATGTGATCAAAGGATTGTAAGTGCTCTATGCATACTGTGTGAGACTTGTAGAGATGAATGCAAGTCCCTGTGAGAGACTTAGAAGGCTTGGTGTTGTAACACAAGGAAGAAGGATCTAGCGAGTTGCACAGGTCTTATGTCCTGGGCGAAGTAAGGGTTTTGAGGCTATGTGCTTGTAACCGATTGAGAATACAATAAATAAGAAGATTTGGTGGGTGTAGCCCTAGGGTGGGGGTGAAGCACGTAAAACCTGTGTTATGTGATTTGTTCTTTGTCTTGATGTATTTACATATTATATGTGAAATGATCTTATATGTTTAGATAGATCTATTCATGCTTGGTGCTTATTGTATGTTAGAATGTTAGATATGATCTAGATATTCATGCTTAGTGCTTGATATGATCATTCTAATCCATTTGTATATGCTAAGTGCTTGAATACCGTAGATTAGTGTGAATGGTGCAAGGTTCTGTCTTATAAGCGAAGTGGTTACTGCCTGTATTTTGAGGAACTAATGGTGCTAAGTGCTTTATTAAGTAGTACAATCATAGGTCTGTGACCCACTTAAGGTTGCAGACACCTCACTTGCAACCACCCCTTCCACTACCTCAGGTGGGAAGTCATCTGCTTCGCAGGTGTTGACGAAAGGGCCGATAGTTAGGGATTTTTTCGTGTGTTGGTGTAGCATTGAACCCTGGGTCTACCCATGTGCCAACAAATGGTTCCGTTGTTGGGACCTAAAACTGTCATTGCTGGGAAATGAGAAGGACGAGTCTCTGTGCAAAGATTCATCCTAAAATTGTGAAATCTATGTGCATAGATCTGTGCCCTAGTGCGCATCATTCTACTTAATATTTAAATATTTTTGCTAAAGAGAGAAGTTCAGATCTCAAAGAAAGAATCCCGATCTGAAGAAGACAAGGTCGAATCTGAAGAAAAGAAGCAATATCTGAACGCTTTGTGCTCTAAGAAAGGTAAAAGTGGAAATTTCTGACTCAAAGAGGTAAGATATGCAAGCTATGTGCTCTAATAAAGGTAAGAATAGTTAAAAGTGTTAGATATGAAAGATTTGTGCTCTATAGAACTAAGATCAGTGAAAATTTTTGTTTCTAGAATATGGATCTAGGTATGTTTAATAGAGTCTGTCCTAGTTTGAAAGCTAGGTCATTAATAGATGAAAGAAGATTTGATATGAATAGATCTGATAAGAATAGTGAAAAATATGGTATACCTATGCAAAGAAAGAATGGTTGGACTAACAAATGGATGCAGTATGCTAGAAACAAATTGTTGCAGGTTAACTCATATGATCCTAGTGCGCAGTACAGAAGAATATGGGGATCACTTAAAAGGAAGAGAGGATTAACCCTCTATTATAGTTGCAGAAGATCGGGACATCTTGCTAAGGAATTCCCTTGTGGAAGATCTAGTTGTCTTTGTTGTAAATATCTAGACCATGAAGTATTGGATTTCCCTAGAATGATTGCTAATCTTGAAAGAATGAACCTGAATCAAGAAAACCCTAAGGCAGATCCAAAACCTATGAATGAGCTTAAAAAAAAATCAGAGAAACCATTGCTATAGATGAAAGAAACCTTGAATGACCACCGACATGTCATCTTATCATAGATCTTCAAAGAAAAGGAATGCATCAATGCAAGAATAGGAGACTTCAACATTGACTGTGTTCTGGATGAGGAAACATAGGTGAATATTATCCGAGAGAGAACTTGGGAAGCTATAGGAAGGCCTGTTATAATCCCTTCACTAGGTGGAATAGGCTTATTCAAAGGAAAGCTAGTAAACCTATGTGGAAGGCTCACTCGGAGACCTGTGACTGTGAATGGAACTTTAACAGAAGAATACTTTGAGATTAATAAATTTGTTGAAGACAGTGCCCTGTTTACCATGCTAATAGGAAATTCTTGGATTGATAGAGACCAAGCCCGACGAAAGGAAGAAGAAGAAATTTTGGAATAGAAGAAGCAAGAGTTAAAAGACTTTATGACCAGAAGGATTGCGCACTTGATTAAGGAACGGGAGAGAAGATCACAGATATTTAATACTAGCAACCCGAATGTCAAAGCTAAGAGAACACTAGAAGATCCACAGAATATTGAATTACCTATCCCAGACAAAGAAGAAGTATTATCCAGGAACCCTAGGAAAGAATTTCAACAGTGTGAAGTAACTAAGACCAAAGAAGAAAAGAATTAAAATGAGAAAATCATTACCGAGACAAAGCTCACTAGAAATAAGGCTAGAAAATTAAGAAAGAAGAGGGCTAATACTGAAAGGTTACAGGAGGTTCTAGAGGAGACCTCGTAGAAAGAAAAATTGAAGAATTAAAGCTTCACCGAGGTATCAGAACAATGACACATGGCACTTCGCCATGACAAAGCAATATAGTCGTTGGGGCCGATATATTCGTTCAACTTCCACTTCGAACAGACAAAAAAAAATAAATGTTAATCATCCGACCATTGGACCGCGCCATAATGGATCGAACGGGAGTTAATGGAGGCCCATACCATTGCAAGACAATTGTTGTCGAATTACCTATTTAGCTCGTCGCGCCATGCACCGAGAACACTTTATTACAATCGATAATTTGACCCCACATACTAAGTCGAGTTTATACAGTGATCATTGTGCTCTCATTCTCTATCTCATTACCGTGTCTGAGTTGTTCCTCGATCCTGTGAATTGTTTACCCTGAGTGCATATGTTGGAAGCATTGAGCACTGCAGAGAAATCCATTGAGTAAGTTTTGATCGATTTGATGACAGAGAGAGCCATGTCAGAGAGACGAGTATCTATAGGTGTACAAGCATCTTCGACGAGAGGACTGCAGGCCTCTCCATCTATTTCTCAATCTGGACCATCTCGGCCAGCTACTGAGAAACGAATGAAGTACAGAGATGATATCGTGAATGATAAGCTGATTCTGAGCATTCTACCTACTTACCTACCACCTCTGAGTGGCGCAATAAACAGAGACAGTGTGCCCCGAGATTTTGAATATGAATTGGTCACTGCATACCTGTCGAAGGGGATATGCGCAATGCGCACAGATCAGGATAAGATCACAGCGTTAAAGTTTAGTGACTTCAACCTCAGCGACAAGAAAGTGTACAATATGCTAGCCCCATACAAGCATCTGACTAGAACCAAGGGAAAGAATTCAAATATCATTCCCCAGCAGTGGACCATGAACCTCGTGCAGTCCACGCTACTTAATGTAATGAATATTCCTCACTTTGGGAGGCATCAAGAAGTGAACGCGTGCGTCAAGTTGTTGTTGTCCTGCTATCATGGAGGATACTTATGGTTGAACCGCTACATCACAATGGATCCAACTTTGATCAATCGGATCATAGGGATTAGCATGCAAGGCCCTAACCCATAGGATTTCTACCTTAGAAAGACCACAGATCATGCTCTTGCCCGGAGAATAAAGGATACTTACGATGATGTAGAGAAGGGAACACGAGGCTACAAGGTAGCCTCTATCCAAAGCGGTGCAGTGCACCTTTCCTGTCAGTTGATCGCAGGCAAGCTAGTTGGCAAGAACTGACCAACCCAAGTAACTAGATTCATAGTCTACCTTGCAAGGAAGTGCGTAGAGGGACTATAGATGAATTGGGTGAAGTACCTCATGAACCAGCTAGAACTAGATTGTAGGGAAGCGCAGGATCAGGGATACGAATTTCACTTCAGTTGGATTCTTATCTTGATCGCTTTCATCGCATGGGAGATGTCGAAAGGTGCGACCTTCCTGGACATCGAGCCATTTGAACCTCTGGCCACGAAGTTCATTACGCTGTGGTACTCCAGAGGCATGAACAAGCAATGGAAATCAAATTTCATCTTCCACAGGAATTATAATCAGTTGAAGGTAGCCATATAGGCCACGCCTCGCATAACCCCAAACACACTTCAGAGGTTTAGACCCTTGATGAAATTCAGCATGGACCACCATTTTATCTATATCACAGTGCACGTTGATGAGCATAAAAAACAACTACAATCATACTACAAGTTAACAGAGGATGACTTGGAGGAGATTACCAAGGAATGGTCGGCATACCTCCTTGTTCTAGTGAACCCCGCAGAAATTTTTGATGTTGACAGCCTCGAAACTACGTTGGATATAGTCGGACCTAGAAAAATAAATAAGACCGAAGAGGTCCACGATTTAGACATTGCATCTATGAATACCGCATCCATATCAATAGAGCAAGGAGGTGATGGCATAGAAGTTGAACAAAAGAAAGGAGAGGTTACACTGTCAAGAGACGAGGAGGATCCCTCGAAGAAAAGGAAGGTTTCCTCTCCAAAACCTTCTTCAAGGAAGAAAATGAAAGAAACCAAAACCAAATTCGAGACCATCCTCACATCAGAGGAATTTGACTTCATTGTCGCAGCACTAAATGATGCTTTGTTGGAGATAGAAAAGAAGCAAGAATCTAAGCAGGAGGAGGTATTCAATCAGATTAAGGATGATCTCCAGGGAGTGCAGCAGGCACTACAGTCCAACAACACAGTATCCATTGCACCCCTGATAGTTGGAACACCAGAACTAGGTGATGAGCTCACCCAATTACATCACATTGCTGATACAGTTGAGTCTCGCCTTCAACGAGCTCACAAACAAACAACACAAGACACTCATGCTTTAGTGCAAGTACATAAAGACCTTAAGGACCAAAGAAGTGTTATAGAAAAGGAAAATCTTGCTCTACAATCAAAATGGGATGAAGAAAAATCAAAGCTACAACAAAGCAAGGAATAGTTTCTCGCAGAGCAGCTTGAAGTTAAGGAAAGGGTCAACAGAGAACTTCACTCTGTGACAGTCATTGAAGTACAGACCGAGTAACAAGTTCCACAATAGGTGGCACAACTAGAAGAGGTAATCCAAAAGATACAGCAATACATCGACGACTTAGAGCTCTGCACAGTACCTAAAACCCCACAGGAGATAAGGAACCAAAGAGAAACAACTTCCCACAGTGCAGTTGACAGACTAAAAGATCTTGCCTTGGAGTGCAAGCATCTAAGTAACCGTAGCACCCAGACCTATGAAAATCTCACTAAAAATCCAGAATTGAAGACACTGGAGTCGCAGCTCCAAGAAGAGAAGAAAAATGAAGATACACTATAGGCGCAACTGAAGGCCATGTCAGCTATAGAAAGGATGAAGAGATCTCAAGAACAATGCACAGCTCAACATCAGATCCATATGATTCAAAGAAAAGTGATGGAAGTCACTCAACAACTTAAACCTATGCAAGACAAGGCATGTTTGTTGTTTAAAGAGGTCGAGAGCCAAGGAGAAGAGCTAGAACAGGTCGTCCTCACAGCAGAAAAATGCTTAGAAGGGCTAGTGAATGACGCAGTGATCTAGGAGTTCACCGAACAAGATGCCACAACAAATCAGCAAGTCGAAGTAGCTCGAGCCAAGCTCAAGGCGTTCGAGGCAAACTTTATTAGACCGGAGTGATTCGAGACAAGTCATGGGTGAGTTTTGGGGGCCTATTGGCCCTTGACCAAGTTTTGGGAGTTTCTTGGTCATATCGACCTATTTTGGGACTTTGATAGCCTATCAAAGGAGGAGCGCAAGTCGAAGTGGAGATCACAGGATCTTGGTTCCCTTTTGGGCCCCTTTTTGGGTTTTTGGGAATATGTAATGGGAATGGGATGTTGGCCCATGGGTTTACCCATGTTTAGGCCTATTTTGTAATGTATATATAGAAGGATAGGCAATATAGAAAGAGATCGATGTGCTAAGTGATAAAGGAATGGATAAGTGTTAGATCTATGTGATCAAAGAATTGTAAGTGCTATGTGCATACTGTGTGAGACTTGTAGAGCTGAGTGCAAGTCCCTATGAGAGACTGTAGAAGTCTTGGTGATGTAACACAAGGAAGAAGGATCTAGCGAGTTGTGCATATCTTATGTCCTGTGCAGAGTAAGGGTTTTGAGGCTCTGTGCTTGTAACTGATTAACTGAAGACAATAAAGAAGAAGAGTTGGTGGACGTATCCCTAGGGTGAGGGTGAACCATGTAAACCCTGTGTTATGTGCTTTGTTCTTTGTCTTGATGTATTTACATATTATATGTGAAATGCTCCTATATGTTTAGATAGATTTATTCATGATTGGTGCTTATCGTATGTTAGAATGTTATATCTGATCTACATATTCATGCTTAGTGCTTGATTTGCTCATTTTGATCCATTTGTATATGCTAAGTGCTTGAATACCATAGATTAGTGTGAATGTTGAGAGGTTTTGTCTTATAAGTGAAGTGGTTACTGACTATACATTGAGGAACTAACAGTGCTAAGTGCTTTATTAAGTAGTACAATCATATATCTATGTCCCATCTAAGGTTGCAGACACCTAAGTCTTACAAGCACCCCTGCCACTACCTCGGGTGAGACTTCATCTACTTCACAGGTGTTGCTGAAAGGGACGGTAGTTAGGGCTTTGTTGGTGCATTGTTGTAGCGTTGAACCCTGGGTCTTCCCCTGTGCCAACAACGAATTTCACTTTTCCTCTTCTTTAAGCATTGTCTGACCCTATGCATAAGCAGACTACGACGATTCCACGGTCTAGTTTTGGTGCAGCATGTGACGATCAAGCATCGTCGCACCCCAAGCATAGAGCAGGGTGTGACAATCTCCTTTGACATAGTTTTTAAGGAAGAAAAGATAATCCACTTTTCTCATGGAGAAAGTCTCTTTTAGTGTTTTCAGGGAACATGAAATTGAGTCATGCACATATCGTCATTTGATCATTGGGGTGACCAAAATAATGTGGAACATAATGCCCCCTAAAGTATGAATTTGGAACTTGTAATAGCTGAAATACTTTTTAGAATGTGTGTGTCGCAAACAAGGAGTGCATTGGTCAGGAACCTGCAAACAATCAACCATCTGGATAATAATATACCATTTTTTGAGGTAGGAATTCCCATACTCATAATACAAGTGACCCTAATCATAAGCGTCAAATGATTCATGGCCACTAAACATACATTGTGGATCCATGTCATCATGATTCAACATAGCCATGAGAAATACATTATGGATCTATGCTCTTTAAGAATTCAAATTCATACATAGCCATGAGACATACACAATGGATCTATGTGTCAGTACAAACTCGTGAATACTCCATCGGAACCTGGACTAATATGGTGAGATCCAGGGTCTTCATTTCCATTGTCCCAAAGTACGAATCTAGCCATCTGATTACAGGTGTCGAAGTTGAACATGGTAGAAACCACTTGATTACTGTTCATTAATGAAAATCGTTAACAAGTGTGAGGGAAATCACCATTGATGTCAATGACTCCCAAGGTACTATATTACAATCCAAATAATTTGAATTAATGAGTTGAAGTCGAACACTCGATGGAATCATCTAATCAGGGGTCAATGATGTGAACCCACTGTTGAAAGTGAGGATACATGCCATTGAGGCATGCAGGTTCCAAGGTACTAAATGATTTCTAAGTCTTATTCCCGGATAATGAGTTGAGGTTGATAGGAAAAGACTCGTCATAGGAGGGCCTTAATGTATCCCCCATCAATGACATGAAATATGTAATAGATTTGAAATTGATCAGAGTATGAAGTGATTCGGAACTAAATCAGGGAAGGCCGACATGGTAAGAAATTTAGGATTGCAGAAGGCCGACTCGATAGAAGGCTTGTTTAGGTTGGAATTCTCTTGAACATATGAATGACACGACAATCATATTGGCAGTATTGACTCGAGGAGGACCCAAAATATGGACTTGTGGATGGTCAAACAAGAGACAAATGGATTTCCCAACCCGGATACAGTGACGAAGAGGGGTGTCATGTTCAAGAGCGACTTACTACTACTAACACAGATACAGATATACATTTCTTTCCCAATTTTCCTCCACCATTTTTGGTGAGTACCTATTTATTTTTACGCAAGATTAAGGAGGATAACATATGCTTGTAATGTAAGCTCTTCCTTCAGATGAGTCCCTCAAAGTATTTTTAACGAACCCTAGGAAGGAGTGGTTCGATCCCATATGAGTCTTTCGATGCTTGTTTTATGAGTCCAAATAAAGAAAACTCAGGGAATTTTCATGTTTAGAGAGTCTGAAAAACACTTAAAGAAAAATCTAAAATGTCCTTTTTGATAATTTAGTCTGACGAGAACGAAAAAGAGATAATCTATCGCTCATCAGACGTTTTCTTCAAATACTTTTACAAGCATGAAAAGAACAAGATTGCTCAGCTATATTTTCATGTTTAAGGAGCTTGAAAAGAGATTAAAGGATACTCCATAGGGTTCATTTTTCATATTACCAATGCGATTTTGAAAAAGCGATAAAAGGTTACTCGATTTCATTCTCATGGTTTCATGAGCGTGAGAAAGAATTAATATTGTGCTCAAAGTTTTTCCTAAAAAACCCTAAAAGTATATGTACATAAGAAAAGCACACAAAAATGACCAAAAATGGAGGATCCATGTCAAACGTTTGGTCCTTAGATATTTCAATCTGTAATAGAGACACTTTGAAAAGTTCATTAGGATTAGGGCATAGGTAAAAATATTCAAAAATTAATTTAATTTGCAATAAAAATGGTAAAAAGTGAATATAATTGGTCAAAATAGCTCATTTACCATTTTGTTTTGCAATTTCACCCAAATAGTGTCAAAAACCCTCATTTTCTTCCAAACTTCAAGCGACGATTCTAGAGTGCCTGGTGAACCATTTCTAAAACCGCTTCCGTCAAAAAGGTATTCTCCTTTCCCTTTCTCTTTTCATGGTTGGATTTTTTATTTTTAATGGTTTATTTTTTAGTTATGGTCTATTTTTTAGGGGTCATTGTGCTTTGAGATCGTCATAGGCTCACGCTATCTTGAACTATGACGATCCCAAATCACCGCAGGGGTTCCACAACCAGGGTGCGATGATGCTTCTCAGTGTAAAAGAGAGCCCCTGCAACGACCGCAACTCAAATTTTGAAAAAAGAAAATGAGCTAGGAAAACTTCCAACTTTTGAATTTTGATGAATCTAATCATCCTTTCATGTTGTTTGGCAAGTTTTCCTTAGTCATTATGCTAGAGTGGAGGGAACATGAGAAGGAGTAAGAATATTGGTTTTTCGAGAATGACTTGGATACTATCATGGCACTATGAGAGCGTGGTTTGCTCAAATTTTTCAAATTTCATGGCATGAAAGCCCAAACGAGGCTATTGGATTACCTAGTCCACATGTGGGACATCAATGAACATCCTTTCACATGGGTGTGCATACACTTACCTTGGAGATAGATGACATTTACTTTTTGACAGGGTTATCTCATCGAGGCTCTCAGGTATCACTCTCGGGAAGCAAAGGTGGTGGAGAACCCATGGACTATTACATTGCACATCACTATGTACTAGGTACAAAAAATCATAGTGGCAAGGTTTCCATTAGGGATGTTTGAGATTTACTTTGAGAACTATGCTCTACACTATCACTTGGATGGTAGGGAGTGTGGCTACACACATGGCTTTACAAAGACACTTTCAGTATGCTATAGAGTGTATGGAGCCTCAGGTCTTCAATTGGTGTGAGGTTCTTTTAAATAACATGAAGAAACAACTGACAAAGTGTCGTAATGGTCGGTTGAAACAATTTGGCTATGGATCCATTTTGGTATCCTTCTTCTTGGAGAGGGTCCCCATATTATGCCTACAACATGTGGAGTGGGGAATACCCACTCCACAGGATCCTTGGATGAAAAGATGGGTGGATTTGATGGCTCGACACGATGGCATGTCAATCGTCAAATATGATCAATCTTTCTTCCAGTGGCTGAGGGATCAGTTAATTATGGTTGAGGACTATGCTTATGTCGAGACCGAATTCCATGGGGACCCCGACTTGGAATTACCTGAGGGATCTCAGTGGGGAGACATAGGTAAGAAGAATTTTTTCATTATATGTTTTTTTTTGTATTTTAATTATAAAATATTTTTGTCATTTATCTGAGACTGATCAAGTGCTCTCAAAAATGCAAATGTGGCGCCTTATCGTCCTCTAGGATCATATTCTATTCAAATACGGGGAGAGATAGGCATCGTGGTGGGTCGAGGTGTGGCTATTGAAGATCTCAATGATATCACAGAGAACCTAGAGGGATTAACCATGAACATCCCTGACATCACGGTGGATGAATTACCTCGGTGCTACCAATGCCATATAGTTGGTGTATCAACATCTATTGGTCGATTGCTCCGTAGATTGGCATGGAAAGTCATTTTTTACAGCTAGAAACATCCTTGATACTTATGTATATGAAGCCATGAGCTTCACCATTTTGACATTTTGGTCTCAGGAAAAACACTTTTTTGTAACTTTTGACGTATTAACATAAAGTTCCTACCGGCTTACTTGTCTTTTAAAATGTGTGTTTGGATTTATAAATGGCGTAAATGTCTTTCCAAAAGATAATTATCCAATGCATTTGGTAATGTGTTTAGACATCTAGGAATATGTTGATACCCAATATAATCAAAATATATTTCCAAGAGGCGAATTCTTAAGTATACTCGTAAAAATGTAGGACTTTGGATGGAATAAAAATTACTTAATTGCATCACTACTAACTATGAATCAAGTCGTATAAAAAGATGGCAGATGCCAAATGAAATGGCATCAGTTAATAACTCGATAATTTCACTGTATAAGGGGAAATAGTAACGACAGTAGATGGATTCCCTTCGTACAAAACATCATGTGTTGGTTCAGGAACAGGGGAAATAGTAACGACAATAGACGGATTTGAAACTAGTTGGTAACTCTCTATGGTCTCGGGTTCCAGGAAGAGGATAGAATGATGATGCCCATCATCTCATGAGGTATATTCCATGTAAATAATTGTCATGATCATATCATCGGTGTGAAATACCACGTTAAATGGATCTGGAGATGTATATAAGAGAGAATGAGGAGAAGGAGTTTCCTATTGAATATCTTGATAAGACAATTCCACCGGACTTAAAGGAATTTGATCATCGTAAAGAAGACAATCCTCAGAGCTAGGTACTATCCAAGGGTCATAAGACTCAGGGATTTCACCAACAGTGGTCGATATCATGTTAATCGAAGTGAAAAAAGGAGGAATATCGGGTTATGGAATGGGGAAGGTACCCATTCACGATGAATCCTTTAAAAGACCCACACTAACATTCTCATAACTAGGTGGTGTTTTCGCAATGAAAGGTACGTTACTAGTGCGTGAATCAAAATTAAAGAAGACTAGTTGATCGACAGTAACAATGTTTCCTTGGTGAGGGAAACGTATCACATGAAAAAGAGTAGAAACAACCGCATGCATAGAATCAATCCAACTATGTCAAAGTAGAAGGTTGTAATCGAGAGGTGCATCAAACACCTCAACCTTAACAGTAACCACTTTTCCTTCTAACACAATATATAACGAAGGAAGAACACCATAAGGTTTAAACCTTGTACCATTAAAATATTTTAGAGTATTGTGTGACTCTATAAGGGCAGGAGAGCCAATGGATTTCCAACAAGTGACAGACATGACGCACGTTGAGGTTCCTTCATCAATAATGGTTCGAAAAATATTCTTATTTTCCAAAATGACCTGTATTTGAAACACTAATTGAGGAGGGAGCCTTGGAATGTGATCTTCCAAGTCAAATATTATCAAGTTCGTATCGGTAGGATCAATTCCACCAATAGTCTTTAACAGTGCTTTCCATTGCATAGGACAACTTTGAAGGACTTCGAGAGCCGACATCGCAAAAGGTGCTTGTGCAAGATCTTATACAATATTGTAGTTTTGAGTGGCACGTGTGTGAGGGTTAAATGACGACTTATGAACAACGCCCTTAGGAGGAGGACGAAGAACTATATCTAGAATTGGTCATTCAAGATGAAGAGGATCGTTGGGAAGTGAATTCGATGGAGGAGTTTGAACCAATGAAGGTGGTGAATCATCAATTTTCTCTTTTGAAGGAGAATAATCTTTGGATCGAGTAGCGACTGCAACTTCGTTCTTCTTGGAGTCACCAATACACATAAGTACATAAGACGTGGTAGAGGGATAAGGTTGGTCATGAATAACCAATTGGGCCTGTTTCTGAGAAGGAAAAGGTTGTGACAAAACAACGGGTGTAGGAGGTGTCTCGGTCCCTTGCAGAAACTTAGTAACCTCAGCACATCATGAACAATATTTCGTATAATGATCCTCACCATAGATAAGAAAAGGATAACAGGGTTTTCTCTTTTCTTTTTCATCATCACATTGAGTCTTGGGTTTATCTTATTGTTGATTATTATTTTTATCCTCTTTATTCTTACCCTTCCTTTTCTTTTTATTTTGATTTTTACCGGTAGGTGTAGACTGAATTGTATTAACCTCAAAAGTTTTACCGAGGGAGGGAGTTGTAGGAGTAACATTTTGTACATTAGAAATGGTATACTTGGGATTGGAATGACTGGCTTGTTTGAACTGAGTCTCAGCATGAAAAGTGCCAATCACACCATCGACAGCATGAGAATTTATTGGAGGTTTTGGGGTTGGATTTGTAGATGGGCGAGGAGCATCAGGGATCAAGTCATATAGTGTGTTTGTTTGTGAATAAAAAAGATCCAAGTGTTGAGCATGACTAATCGCCTGCTCTTCAGTGATGACACCACCCATGCCTACATCACGAGCTATAGGACCAATGAGTGATTTGGTAAACCACTCAGCCAACAATTGATCAAGAAGGGGAACTTTGATTAAGCATCTTCTCCTCCTCCACTCGTGAATATTATCGGAAATATGAGTAGAAGAGGATTTTTTAAATGAACTCAAAATTTCAATTCTTGTCTCATATCGTATCGGTAACTGGTAATGTGTTAAGAAATCCATAGCTAAGGTGTTGAAATCATTTAAGAATCCTCGTGGAAATTCAATATACCATTTGGTTGTCGAACCCGTAAGAATTCGTTGAAAAATATGTAATCTAATGGAGTCATCCATCAAGGAGTTGGATGAACACCAGAGATGAAATGTCATGAAGTGATTATTTGGGTCTTCTCCCGATCGACCATCAAACTTAGGAATGTCTGATGGTAATTTGGCAAGTATGACCGGCCAATAAGGAGAATGAAGAATAGGACCATTCAAAATATTAGATAAATCCGATAAATCCAAAGTAGCAAGAAACATAAATTGTTTGTTCACTTGAGTAAACTGGTAATTTTGAGGAGGTAATCCCATAGGTATACCAGTAGGACCATAAGAAGCCTATAGATAGTTAGAGGGTCCTGTCAAATTCGGTGGTGGGGGGTTTTGAGTCAAATAGCCAATATGAGTTCGTTGATTGGGTATGATACCTTGGAAAGGAGCATTATACTGAAAATCTTGACCCCGGGTAGGATTCATAGAGATTGGATATGGTTTCCTGGGATTAGGAGGTACAAAATAATTTACTTGATGATTTTTCCCCCCAGGCGGTTGTTGATTTCCTTGGAAAGGAAAATTCCAAGGTTGAGATTGTAATCCAGGTGTATATTTCCCATACACTGGATTATTACCCCCAACTTGGGGTTTCCCCCCAATTTGAGGTTGGCCCCCAACTTAGTGTTGGACCCCAACTTGAGGTTGGCCTCAAACTGGAATTTGAAAACTAGAAGCGACAGGATGACTTGTGCCTCCAACTTGATTGGAGATACTTGGGCTAGGACGATTAGATCCTCTAGGTGGAGGTGGAGAAGGAATTCTAGGCCCTCTAGAGAGAACCTAGGGAGGTGTAAGAACAAAACTGCTAGCATCATTATACCCAGGAGGAACAAAAAGATTAGGCCCTTTGGATGGACTTTGGGCAGGATTAGCAATAGAAGTATCAAGAGTTTTATACCCAAGTGGAAGTGAAGTATTTTATCTAAGAAAAAGTGGCGTTCCAATAGGATCTTGAGTGATTACCGAACTTCCAATAGAAATAAGCATAACTTGTGGGACCACGGTAGAGCTAGTGAGTTGGAGGGGAATAATTGTATGAGAAACAACCAACAATGGGTCTGAAACCATGACAACATTATTGGTCGTGCCAGTAAAATGATCTAAAGGTGCTATATAAGCAGTGGAAGTCACAGGTGTATGTGATGTCATAGGTTGATTTGGACTCATTCCTAGTTTATCAAAAATATCATGTCTCGAGGAGGTCCTCCAAAGAGAACGAACAAGGACTGAGCTAGTATTAAAAATTCCAGTAGTATGAACTGGAGTTCTAAATGATTCACTCTGAAAGGGTGGATCGTCTACATCAGACTCTGCATAAGGTCCAATAGGTATTCTAGTATAATATTCAGCAACAACTTCTCCCGACGAATTTATCCGAAGAAAAAGTGGATCTTGTATAACACTCAATAACAGATTTACAGGAAGTATGGATTCCTCCAATGGAGTAGAAATTCCAATCTCAGAGGCCACATCGTTATTGACTTCTCCTTCAGGAGAAGCACCCTCTGGTGAGTTGGGAAGAAAAGGAGTGTATTCTTATGGATCTTCCGTAGGTAACCCTTGCATCCTATGTGAATGGAGAGGGCCAATGTTGGCCACACCAAATAAATAATGAAATAAATCTATGGCCAAATAGAAAAAAAAACAACACTTACTACTAAAATGTAGATATCAAACACGCAAACAAACCTTCTTATTTAGAAGTCACTAGTTGGTGATGAAATCCAACGTCGCAAAATCAAGACAAGAGGGTATAGGATAAAGAGGGTGGAAAATTTACGTTGATGACCTGCTTAACGAACTTACACCTTTGTGCAAGCTCCCACACATAATCGTGGGTATACCCTCCAAGGAGACCGAGTGATTTTGGCCAACGCTGATTCCTGGTACCGTGAAGACTTGCCCGTCCACAGTCACCTTGTGTAAAGACTCTAAAGAGATAGGCCACTAAGGTTACCAATTACGACAATGATGCATGGGGAAGCAGTTGACAGTCTGATCCAGACGCAAGGGCAGGGTATCTAAGCCCAAAATCGACTCGAGAAGGTCTGCACAAGATTTTTTCTCAAGTGACCCCCAATAATACATGCAGTCTCTACACTAAGACCAAAAAAGCAGGGTGAGTAACTATGTCGTCCCTAATGCGACCTTTTGATTGACCCTTGTGTTAGAAGGGCTTGCTAGGACAAAATGTAGAAGGTGGATTTAAACTCTCCCTATCACAAGATACTACTGTTTGTTTTTATGCTTTGGAGAGTGTGTCTCACAACCTATTCCAAAGCGCAATCCTAGTTAATGTTGGTGTATAAAAGTTCTATAAATTAAAATTTTCTAGATAGATTTTAAAATTACGCTGAATTTTAATGGTTGTTGCTTACTCAAAAAGGGAAACAAAAATGAAATTGATGATGTATTTGACCTTGACCCAATAAAATGCAAAAAGAGATGATATGCAATCTTTCATTCGATGAACTCTAATTACAATAGGGATAAGGTTTCTCTTTCCAAAATACAAAAAGTTACAAAGCACGATTTCTCAATCTTTGAATGAGCTACTAAATTGATTCCAAACAATCAAAGCTACTAAATTTTCCAATTTTCTCATTTTCAACAAATATTTGAATGTAAAAAAATTCTTGTAAAGACTACTAATAGAAGAATATTCTTTAGTCCTTTCTTTTTCAAATCAAAACAAAGATATAATCCAAAAAAGAAAGAGTTGTCTAAGAAGATCAATGCACTCACAACACTTTTTCCCAAACCAAACTCAAAATGCAAACAAAAAATTAAAAGATAAGAAAACTACTTGTCGAATGCAAAAAAAAAGTGTTTTCCAATCAATAACAATCCAAAACTTAAAAATCGATCCAAAACTCAAAAATATCAATAACAACTTATACAACAAGCACTCAGGGACAAAGCCTTGAGATTATACCCTTGCAATAAGAAGTAAAAAATTAAACTTACAAAGCTTATGAAGAAGACTTTCAATTCTTGAAAAACAATCAAATTCGGGCTTAAGAGATGCAAACTAATCATTCACCAAGACTAAAAGTTCACCTCAAGAAGTAAATACAAATCTAGGCAAAGAGAAGAAAATTGAATGTCATTCCAACAATTCCTACAGGAATTGTCACACACTCCAGAAGAGTATAGTGTGACAATGAAAGATCATCGCAAGCTGAAGGAAACAGACAGTGCAATGTCATCGCTTTGATTCACACAATAAAGGTGTGGCAATGACTGAATATAAGGAAAATTTGAAAGGAGGACAAAGTTTCTCAATGAAATTTCAGAACCAGGGAGTCAAGATGGATCACCCACAGACTCAAAGAATGAAATTGACCAAAAGCAGGCAAGCTAAAAGTAAATAAGAAGCAAAAAACCAAAAAAGGATGTTCTTCCCTAGTATGGCCGCCAATTTTTTTATCTGACAAATCGGTAAGTGCGGACACAAACTAATCTCCTTAACTTCAACAAGAAGCTAGAACAAAACAGGGCAGAATACAAACTTCTCCTTAGATTTCATTGTCATATAAACTAGTTCAGAGAGGGACAAATGACATACCTTTTGAATGATGTTTGATCCTCACTAGTGTCATCCTTGCTACTCCATCTTTGGATTAATGGGATGGTGAACCTATTTAAGAAGCACAACACATCAAAGAGAGATAACAACAATATATATATATATATATATATTTCAATGAATTCTATGTATAAGACCAAGGAGTTATACAATAAAAGTAAAGACACCTTTATAGGGAAGAAATGTATTGTTGCATTATATTAAATGAAAGTGGAGAATACAAACCATGTCTTGATGTTGCAAGGTCCCTTCCAATGGATATTTGTTTCAACACACACACATTTTCGCCATGCCTTTGATGGAGAAGATTCACAACCTAACTTAGAGAGCTAAAGCAAAGCTATCTCAAGTATAATCTATGGCAGAATTCTTCATGCATAAGCAAGCCTTAGCCTTTTCCATGAGAGATCCCTCTTTATATAGGGTAAATAAGGGATAGGTGGGGATATTAGGATGATCCCACTAAATTGGAGAAGCGAGTAAGATCCAAACCGATCAGAGACCACCTCATCTTCTAGAAGATTCCCTTCTAGAACCTTCATGAATTTCACGTTTCCTCTTGTTTAAGCATCGTCACACCCTATGCACAAGCATCCTGCGATGACATTGTAGTCCAGTTTTGGTGCATCATGTGACAATCAAGCATCGTCGCACCCTAAGCATATAGTAGGGTGCGACAATATCCTTTGACATAGTTTTTAAGGAAGAAAAGATAATCCACTTTTCTCATGGAGAAAGTTTCTTTTAGTGTTTTCAAGGAACATGGAAGTGAGTCATGCACATATCATTAGTTGATCTTTGGGGTGACCAAAATAATGTGCAACAGTTATACATTATAAAAGAAAAGGAAAGTTGTAAATGAAGGAGGAAAATTTAAATGGAGGGATAGGATTGACCCATGAAATTGATCAACGGTGGTTGAGTCTTCGACTTCCCGAGATGATATCTTGAGTTCCTCACCACCGTTTGTAGCAAAATATACCTCATTGGAAATTTAACTTGACGAGAAAGATGATGGAATATGTTTCAAGAGGTGAAATTTGTTGAGATTATCTCATAAGTTAAAAGAACAAACAGCTATATTTTCATGGTTTGCTGATAAATTTTCTTGGTACCTTGACTTCCTGAGCTTATATCTTGAGATTTGAAACTCCAAATTGTTCTCAGAAAGACTCGTTGGAAATATCATATAATAAATATTGCATATAAAATGGTTTACATGGTTGAAATGGAAAATATAAATTGCCTATAAAATTAAAACATGTTCCACTTTTAAAAAAGAGCAGCTAGTTAAAATTTTCAAAATAAAAGTTTATTAAAAAAAAAGATTAAATACAAAAAGGGAACACTTCAAGGCACAAATTTCAATGATACAAATTAACTAATGAGGATTAAATGAGGCATTAATTAAAGTGGTTATTTTAACAAGAAAAGTGTATGGAAAATTGTAGAAAAGAAAACCCTAACTACCTCAAGAAGTTAGAAGAGAAAATTTTAAAAGGAAAGAGAAGGCTCCATCAAAGGGTTAGAAGTGATCAATCACAAGATCAAAATAGAAGGGTCTAGCCATAAACATGTATCTAATATTTTGATCAGCAAACATATATCTCCTTTATCTCCATTCTTCTTCTTGTTCTACATTATTTTCTCAAGGCCTCATGCTTGTATTTCTTAACCGAGCATAAGGTTGAGTCTTGAGTGTTTTTTTTTAATTCTTGCAAGACATATTCTATATAGGATCATGGAGTATTTACAGCCATATATGTGATCCAAATGTAAGCCAGGATTGTCTATTAGATTCATGGAAATTTTGTCCTTGTGTTTGACAATATTTATTTATGAAGATTTAGTCAATTGGTTTGTTGAAATTTTTTTGTATTGTTGAATATATTTATGAAAATACATAGAGAAAATATTTGGGGCATAGTTTTAATGATTTCTTAGATCTTGGAATTTATGAGTGTGAGATTTTTGGATTTTTCCTATCAATTTTTTTTCAGTATTTAATGCAGAACTCATTTAAAAGTATCTAAATGATCAAAACCACTTCATCCTTTTTCTTGTGAGAAGATATGGATGTACCCTCTATTTTCATGTGATTTAGAGGGTTGTATAAATGATGTTGTGTATACATGTATTCTGATATTGAATCATTTCTTCAATATTTTTAAGGTTAAGAAACACTTGTTGCACATAAAGAGAAAATATGGTTATAAAGAAACAGTCCGTGTACAAATCAAAGCAATAAATATCTAGGTGTAACGAACCCTCCATTACAACATCAAAATACGTGAGTGCAGTAGTGGTAATTTTTTTTTTTGAATCATCAGATAGAAGAAGAGTTACACAACAATAGCATACGTCAATATTACACATTCAATCTCATCTACATCACTACATAGCAAGAATCAGTAACAACATCATTGTTACTAATAGATCAGCCAAATCACATAAGATAACAAAGACGTCTACCCATCCAACCTACCCTGCAAGGTTAGGACCTCCAAGAAACATAATCAATGCTCAAGTCCAGGATTCCTCTGATTTATTTTGACCATTTAAGGTCTCAGGACTCGCGACTATTATGAGGAACAAGGAGATATCTAATTCCATTATCCAATCCTAGTATAACAATCAATCCTAGAATTCAATATGATTTATTTAAAAATAAATCTCATGCTCAAGGAATCAAACAATTCAATGTATTATGATCTAATTAACACACCATATGATGCAGCCTCCCTACCTCAGTAGGGTTTGTTGACCTCCTGGTCATTGGATCGTTCTTATCCTCGAGATGGAATAGCTCTATGGTTCCTGCTAGAACCTTTACTAACAAATCCATAGGTCCTTGTGCGAGACTTCGCATGTGTGAACTAGCACAAGGTGCAAGCTCTTCTCCCACATGACCACGGCACTATGACCACGGTCCACACCAAAAGGCACTTCATGTTTCGCGACTTCGGGAATATTTGTGTGATACAAATCCAACACTCTATCCTCTGAAATCCCAAAACTTGACTAGGGGCCTAGCAAGCGCTACCCCTCTCTCCTATGTACTAGATGTGACCTCCCTCTAGGAACTGGGTCCCAACTCCCAAATATTTTGAGATTTCACGCTTTGAAGAACTAGCGAACGACCCTTCCTTCCCTTCCAAATCTTTGATTCGTGAAGATCTGACGGTTCCAAATCCTCCACTAACCAACTGTCTAGATTGAGTCAGCGATTCACCTTATGCGACCTTGGGAAAGTCTTCACTTATGTTCTCCCGATGACCAAATCTATGAAACCATAACTACATTGGATCGACGGTTCACAAGTCTCCCTATCCAACGGTATGGATTAGATCAAAATTTTGCGTGTCGGGACTTTGCGTATCATGAAGTTGAAAGACTCTTCTCTTCTATTCTCCCGATCCTTGAAATTCTAAAATTCTCTCAAGACAATCAATGGTCTAGATCTCTCCTCAATCGGCGGCTAGAATCTTTTCTTGATTTCATGTTTCGTGGATTCCATGAATTTTCCCTTTGACTTTCTTGAGTCGTGAGTCAACGAAATTTTGATCATTTTCCACGCATCTCTTCCGATGGACGGTCTCGATGATTTTGGAACTTGTCTCGTGCACCTTCTTCCGGATCCAACGATTGTTGGTCCACACACCAGATTGATGGTTCAGATCTGTTCTTCCTCCTACACTCTCTCCTGAATGTTTGGGCGTGGATTCGACGGTCCAGATCTTTTCCTTGCAACTTATCTGACGGTTGTTGTGCTCCTCCTCCTGAGATTTTGTGCTTTCTTCCCAGACTTGGAAGATTTTGATACTTCGAAGGTTTCAACCTTCACTTCTCCTGTGGGTCCAACTCCTAGATCTCGTCAACACTTGTAAAAGGCTATCCCTTCTGAGCTTCGTCCCTTGAAGGATTTTCGATCTCCCATGCACACCTTGCGTTCTCAGGATTTCGAATAACTCAGTTCAAAGGATTTTCTTGAAAATAAAATGCTTCTCGACCACCTGGCATTCTTTGCTCTGGTTCTTCAAAGCTTATTATCTCCTTCACATTGTGCACACCTTGCACCTGGTCTGAGTTCCCTTGGTTCTCTCTGAACTTCTCTCTGAGTCAATCCGAGACTCAGTTGATGCACTCCTTGCGTTCGAGATGCACACCTTGCATACAAGTATCAGAAGAGAAACGATTGAAACTCAACCAGCTTCGTCACGAATTCATACAATCAATCTCTCGAACACTCATACATGAAATGAACTTGTAACAAATCATACACATAGAATAACATTTGTTCAATCTCACATGAAATGAACACAGTCCAAGGATTTGGGACAATTTATGTCTGTTCTATTCATTTATGAAAATGAAAAATACAAAGTGTTCATGCTACTCTACTATGTCTGCTCTACTCTGTCTCATACATTCTGTCTATTTGTTCCACTCCTTAATAATGATACTATTACAATGCAACAATGAACTATCTAAGGACGGGCTCCATGAACACTCTCGTCCTGTCTGAAATCTATCATTTCAAATTCAAAGTTATTACCTACTCGGTCCTATTACAATAACTACTAATTACTGCCACATAGAGTCGACACTCCATATCTCTAATTCTCTTACAGTCCTTCCAGACTTTACAAACAAGTTACAATTTAAAATGTTGTATTCAAAAATATCTCAACAACTCATTAAATCATGAGTTAAATGCTCGATTTGAAATTATGTCATTGATGAGTTGTCCTATGTCTGCCTCCATGTGTGCGTTGTTGAATTTGAAGGCAATGCTCATGCATCACCATACTGAGTCTAAATGTCTATCAGTGACATAACAGAATTAAAAGAAAAATTCATCGCACCCACTTAAAAATATTTTCATAATCCAAACTTAAACCATAATGTAAACGTAGGGATTGCATTTATGAAAATTCAAATAATCATTGCTTAATTATCATCAAGAATTAAGATCCATAATTTCTCAATGCCACAATAATATCGAACAAAAAACAAAAAATTACATTAATAAACCCATTAATGTTTAATCTAGCACGATTCTTTTACTAAATAATTTATTTATTATGGCTAAAGTTTATATAACTATTTCCATTCCTACGACCCTATAGTCTCCTTCTATAAAAGTTATTTAAAAGATTAATTTAAAGTCTTCTAAGAATAATGATTATTTAATATTTAAGTCTCTTTCAATAAAGTTTTTATTTAATTAGTCCATTGAAAATTACTATAGCACGTCCTTAAATCCTTTTTCTCATATCCTAGTATAATAAAATAAGTTTGTTTTCATGCCTATAGAAGTGTTCTATTAAAGAAATTCTAACACAAGGAATTCACAAATGTATATTTAACATATCCTTTATATACTTTCATTGCAAGTTACTATTCCTATAACATAGTAAAAGTAATTATAAATAGGACAATCAATAAACCTTGATGTCCTAAAATACTTTTCATAAGGCATCCATATTACCTCTAACGTTATTCATTACAACTTTTCAATTCTTTATTTCAATTAACCATGGATAACATACTTCCAATTTATTTAGAATTATCTTGGAGAAATAATTCGAAAAACATTAAGTACTAAATATCTCTTTACCAAAATGATAACACGATGATACCGTTAACTCATTAATATATATTCTCAGCACATTGTTTAATCCAGGAACATAATTGGTTGGTTAACGCCAGTTATTCTTCAGTTGAATATTTTTAAAGTGGAGTTAATAACTTCTAAGACTAAAGAACTTCTATCATTCGAATGGTATTTTTGTTTCACAGCGACCCTGCCATTTTTAATTTATAGAGATATGATTTTACTTCTCAGCGACCAACAAATTCAATCATGATTTGCCTTTAACTTTGGAAGTGAATCTAAAATCGAGTTCAGAATGCAACATAACGACAGAGAATATAACGCATTCAAAATTTTGATATACAATTATCGTTTCCAGGATTTTTAATAGAGACCTTTCAAAATTATCGTTTCCAGGAATTAAACAATTTACACAGCGAACAATGGAACTATTGGAATTCGGGTGGCAATTTAAATTGGCAGCTATTACAACATTCTAAATTTTGAGTTGTAAAAATGAAAATGATAGAGAGCAAAATTCGAATTAGATTGCTCAAAGACACATGGCGAATTTGCAAATTAATCTTCAAAATTTCAATCGATCCTACACTCTCTTTTAAAATTCTAATAAATTTAATCACATTATAAATATAATTTTATAATTAAAAATATTTGGACCAAAGAAGACGGAGAATTGACAATGTCCTTTAATACTTGTGCTTCTTTTGTTACTTCGTTTGTTAATCACTGAAAATTCACTCATACCTCCCAGCCAATGCTAGGGGTACTCTTCTTCCTACTTAGCCCCCAAGTCACAAAGGGGACACACACAAGAAACCAACAACCAATAGCTTCAAGGATTACCTTGCAAGGAATAGTTTCCATTATTTCTTCAAGCTTGGTATCCCAACTCTCACAAATAAACCACAGTCCACAAAATTTTGGCAGCATAACATTACCAAGAATGAGTGAGATTCATTTCCCTTCTACCACATTTGTTTTATAGAAAAATCCCCAATGACACATGTCTCCATGCACAATTAAATTTTGTTTTTAATTAAATTAATTAGGATTATTCATCCACACACTTGTCACACTCTCCCCAAGTTGCACAAGTAAGTATCATTTTTATTTTATTTAGAAACCAATTTTCCCTCACATTCCACAATGTGTTTCTATTTTCTCTCTTAGTTGTCCCTTTGTTCCCCAAATTCTCATTTAATGAGTGTCTCCTAACTAGATCTTAGTTAGAGTTGGATTNCGCCATTCTTCCATTCATCCCTTGCTTCTATTATCCAATCGCGTTGGATGATCGAGATAGCATAGAGAAAGACCTCAACATCTTCATCCTTTCTTGAGAGTGCATCTGCCACAACCATTTTCTTCCCTTTTTTATAGATGATTTCAAAATCATAACCCAATATCTTGGTTACCCATTTTTGTTGTTCTTCTAAAGATAGTCTTTGTTCCAAGAAGTATTTAAGAGTATCATGATCTATTTTTACCTTGAAGTTCCTACCTATTAGGTAAGGACGCCATTTATTCAATGCATGTAGTATTTCCATCATTTCCTTATCATAAATGGGTTTGTGTAAGTCCTTTCCCTTGAGTGGTCGAATTTCAAAAGCTAGGGGCCTTCCTTTTTGCATTAGGACAACACCAATTCCATTTCCCAAAGCATCACATTCCACAATAAAGGTTTTTTTGAAGTCTGGAGTGGTCAAGACAGGAGCTTTACACATCACCTCTTTAAGTTGTTAAAAAGACTTAGTTTCCTCTGGAGTCCATGAAAATGCATCGTTCTTAGTTAGTGTCATTAAAGGTTCTGCTATTTTTCCATAATATCGAACAAACTTGCGGTAGTAACCTATCAAACCCAAAAATCCTCTAATATTCTTCAATGTTTTGGGAATCGGCCAGTTCATCATGGCCTTAATCTTGTTAGGGTCTACATTGACACCTTCATGAGATACAATATGACCCAAATACTCTACCTCCTTTAATCCAAAGAAAAATTTGGATGGTTTGGCATATATTTGTAGCACGTTGTCAACATGTCGCACATGATCCTCCCAAGACTTGTTATAGATTAGTATATCATCAAAAAATACTAACACAAATTTTGAAAGAAGGATTTGAAAATGGAATTCATCAACCCTTGGAATGTGGAAGGTGAATTTGTAAGGCCAAAAGGCATGACCAAAAATTCATAATGGCCTTCATGAGTTCGGAATGTTGTTTTTGGGATA
>JZKD02S1309084.1:194626-205677 GCA_000966675.3 Picea glauca
CTGGGTTGTCCGAAAGATCCTTTCTCTAGCATCCTTCTTCTTTGTTATATTTTTGAACAACATAAGTGGAATCTGCCCTCTATGCAATTGTTGCTCCATTGACAAAAAAAAATCTGAATATGTATCGAACAATTGTAGCTGCAACATGGAACAATGCAATATTTGTTTTACTTATCCCACATATATGCAGACGTGAAAGTTAAGAACAAAAATGAATATGAAAAGTGATACCATTTCCTTGTCGCTGTCCGACTGTCCATCCTTTATATGGAGAATGTGTTGCGACCCAAATTTTCTCGCCAGTGTCACAACAACCCCAATCGTTATGATTGGGTAAATATCAGTGCTCTATGCAAGCTGCCTGATAGTCGAGTCCAGGAGGAAGCGATATTCTGAACAAATAGCATGAATTTTTTCCACAATACTTGTTTCGTTGAGCAAAATAATTCGATCGAAATCACCACGGTCATATACTGTTTTGGGAAATACATTAAAATTTGTAATGGATATCCCATTACGTGGCAATATCTTTTCTACATGTTTCTAGACAAGTTTTGGAGCAACAGTGAGTGTGATTGTCATCATGGCATCCTTGTCTGTCATATCAGCATGCATAATGGATCTACTTTTGTTTGCCTTATCCAAGTAGGTGGTATAGACAACCATTATGTCCCCGACAAACAGTTGTCCAGTTTGGCGGCTGTTCAAGCCCTCTATTGACAGTACTTTGGAAGTCACAACTCTAGATCTGATGACATTTTTTGAACATGAAAACTAAAACTAAAGTGAATGGTAATGTGCTACAAGTACACGAATAGTATTGATGAACTATGGAGCCACAATTTCGCAACCACACCTCTTGGTCTGCGGAACATGCAACACGTTTGGTGTTTCACTTGTACTTGTTGATACTTCTTGTGAGCTGGAAACCATGTATTGCAAATGGAATCATTATATCTGCCATGCCATAGATGAATATATAGCCTACAAAATTTGTTCAGTAAAAATAGTGAGAGCACAACGTATGCATCTTTACCTTTGGCCTTGTCGGTCTGCTGATATCTGGGATGACTGACTGCTCATGGCCATCTCACTAGTCCAACTTTTTTTGATGCAAGCATTTGCAGATGAACATTAGGAGTAAACAAATATATGCAATGTATATTGTCCATCGAAAGGACCAAATAACTGTAAAACTGTATGCATCTTAATTTTTTAACTGGAAAAATGTTTAATAGTAAACAGGGAGTAACCGCGGGTCACCATGGCCAATGTGTATATCGCGGACCCCCGGAAGCCATGGGAGCAATATTCAACCTGCCAACCTGGCATCCGCAATTGACAAAGTGGGTAACTATGGAATAAGGTAGAAGCAGGACCACATATGTTAGTCCGTTAGTCCGCCAACCGACGCACGGGGGAATTTTCGGAAACCATACTAAGCAGATGAATTAGAAAATAAAAGGGATAATAGAAAATGGAAAAATTAGAAATAGGGAGCGCAGAAAGGCCCATTACTGCGAATTCATCGTTTTCAAGTATAATATTATATTCTCCCTCCCAGTTTGTATATTTAATTTACCGACACACTTGGTATACCTTTTAGAATATTGTACCACTGAACCCTCTGCTGCTGCACAGAAGAATTCATCTCATTGTCCAAGCAACCTATTCTTTCCAAGGCAGCAACGCCGAAGATGCAATCGAGATGAAGGCAAGTTAGTATGAAAACAAACATCTAAAAGAAAAAGAAAAATGTCTATTTACCCGCTAAAGAGTCCTTCATCCTGTCCAATGATTATGTTTCTTTAAATGCAGCAATGCARCGCAAACACAACAGACATAAACTAGCTTAGTATGCAGGAAGGAACGTATGTAACCAAGATAACTTACCATGTAGGAAGGCACACAACTAGTTTAACACATATACAAACCATAAATGAAATACAAAACAACGCAATATGAAACAACAGTRCAAGCATGCACCTTTCTATATCCTCTTCAGCCGATGCARTCAAGAATCCCTCCTTTTCTCCAGCTACTCTATTTGTTTCAATGTGGGAACCCACAAAATTATATGTACATCAATGGAAGMTGGTATTCACTGGAGAACAAGCAATATGTAGACACACRAAAACTGACTCAACAAACAGTTTACAAAGGCAAAAACATGAACCTTTGCTCTTCTCTATCCATGGGTGTAAACGTCTAGATTTTTTTTCCCTGGCCAAAATATATTACAAGGTAGAAAATATCACGCAATTGCACGACCGCAGCTAAACGATTTCTGGTTTTCCCTGGAAATTCATCTAGATATGCCATTTAACCATGTTCTTTATCCTCTACACAGACTGTTGTTCCCACGTTACAATTTCTCAGTTTTCCATGGAAAACTACCCATACATGCTTCCAGACATGAAAATATAATCTCGAAGAATCTTTGTTGCACATATCATATCTCAAGCACAACACAAATTGTATCTTGCGCACACCAGTCTATGTAGAGAAGAAAAAACATGTCATGTCATATCTGCACATCTGACCATACATGCTCTATAAATGTAGGCTACATACATATGCTTTATCCCAACAAAAAAACAACGGATATTGTAACTTCACATGTAATCCTCCGACAATTTTGTATGCAACTATTTTCTTTCATGGCAGGACTCAAGCACAAGGAAAATCTCACACAAATACAGATAGTGGCCTTTGCAAAAATGGAAAATAACACAACTGCAGATTGACTGGTGGGTGCAGGGGTTGAACACCGTAAAGCGCCCCCCAAAAAAATAACAATAAAAAAAAAAGAAAAGAAAATCTCCAACCACCGCCGCTGCACCCCAACCCTGCAAGGCCGAATCAAAGAAAAGAAACTAGCAAGGACCAAACCAGTGAGAAAGAACGAAGAGGCCAAACTACACCCCCATGGCCCCAAAGTGCAAACCCCAAGAAAACAAACAGAACCAACAACCCAGGAACCAATGAACCAACAAAAGCCACCGATCCAGTGAACAACATATGTATCTCCAATGATTACCAAACTGCAGCCGAAGCATAAAAGGAACCGAAAACATACAAGGAACATGCGACTACAAATAAGCAAACATTCTTACTTGCAAACTGCAAACACTTAACATCAAACAAGGAATACAAAATGAAACTATGGCATCAAAACTTACTCCGAAACAATGAAATGCACAAGCGCAGGTTGAATCGCGAGCGAAACAACAAAAAACAACAACCGATAAACCACCGAAGAAGAACCACTCACCGAACCAGTAAGCAATGTATCTAGCTTCAACGATTATGAGGATGAAACATACAATGGCAACACCTGACAAACTTGCAAAGAAAAAGCAGTCACTGAACCAATAAATAATGTATGTAGCTTCAATGGAAGAACAAGGATGAAACACACAATGGCTATTGAACTGGCATCTACTCCAAGAACTATATTTACATAAACATTTAAGACTCTCAGGCTGTCTAAGGACCTCGCGGTATGCAAACATTTAAGCTGTCAGGGGTGTTGGAGAACTTCGCGTCATGTAAACATTTATGTTGTCAGACCTATTGAGGCATCTCGGAATAAGTGTCAATAAATTTCAAGAAATATACAAAGCTTGGATATGAAAACATTTCAATATGCTTAGTACATATCAAAACTGACAGATATATTCGGGTAGCAGAAAATGCTAATACAAACATTCGAACTAATGGTAGCATTAATTGACCTTCAAGCAATATACAGGAAAAATATATGATTAAAACATACTGTCTACTAGAAAAAAGTTCGGATATGTTGCCATACACTGCATTGGGAATAACGAAGGTGGCAATAAGACCTCCAATCTCTTAGCCAATAAGATCAATACATATATGTTACTTTTTAATATATAAAAATATATGCTTTTAATTCCATAGTTCCAACAATAGGTATTGTGCAAATATTTCCGGTCAAAGGACAAACTAATATGTAGTCAACGCTTTATCGATCGCTATAGTCCCTCTATGCCTATGGCAGGGACTAATAAGGATTCTTTATGACAAGTAATTTAGGACATCAAGGTTTATTGATTGTCCTATTTATAATTACTTTTACTATGTTATAAGAATAGTAACTTGCGATGAAAGTACATAAAGGATATGTTAAATATACATTTGTGAATTTCCTTGTGTTAGAGATTCTTTAAGAGAATCCTTCTATAGGCATGAAAAAAAACTTATTTTATTATACTAGGATATGAGAAAAATGATTTAAGGACAAGCTAGAGTAATTTTCAATGGAATAATTAAATAAACTTTATTGAAAGAGACTTAAAGATTAAATAATCCTTATTCTTAGAAGACTTTAAATTAATCTTTTAAATAAATTTTATGGAAGGAGACTATAGGGTTTTAGGAAAGGAAATAGTTATATAAACCTTAGCCATAATAAATAAATTATTTAGTAAATGAATTGTGATAGATTAAACATTAATTGGTTTATTAATGTAATATTTTGTTTATTGTTCGATATTATTGTGGCATTGAGAAATTATCGATATTAATTCTTGATGATAATTAAGCAATGATTATTTGAATTTTCGAAAATGCAACACCTCTGTCTACATTATGGTTTAAGTTTGAATTGCGCAAATATTTTTAAGTGGATGCGATGAATTTTGCTTGTAATTTTGTTATGTCATTGATAGACATTTAGACTCAACATGGTGTGTTAATTAGATCGTAATACATTGAATTGTTCAATTCCTTGAGCATGAGATTTATTTTTAAATAACTAATATTGAATTCTAGTATTGATTGTTATACTAGGATTGGATAAGGGAATTATATATCTTCTTGTTCCTCAGAACAATCGCCAGTCCTGAGACCTTAAATGGTCAAAATAAATGGGATGAATCCTGGAATTGAGCATTGATTATGTGTCTTGGAGGCCCTAACCTTTCACGGTAGGTTGGGCAGGTAGACGTCTTTGTTATCTTATGTGATTTGGTTGATCTGTTAGTAACAATGATGTTGTTACTGATTCTTGTTGTGTAGTGATGTAGATGAGATTGAATGTGTAATATTGACATATGTTATTGTCGTGTAACTCTTGTTCTATCTGATGATTCAATTTTTTTTTACCACTACTACACTCACGTATTTTGATGTCGTAACGTAGGGGTCGTTAAATATGGTATTAGAGTGAGGTTCAACCCTGCTACATTGGACCGTTACGCCTTCCATTGTGTTAAATAAATGATTAAGGATATATCACTAATTAATTTTGAAATTGTCCATGCAAGTAATCATGGTTAGAGGACACAGGGGAATTAAATGACATGGTGTTGGAGGAAGAGGTGTGACACCTTCGATAGTATCCATGCTAGAGGGGTCTAACCCATAGGGAGATGAGAATAGTACTAAGCAGGAGTAGGTTACTGTAGGAGATGTGGTAGGTATGATGAGATCCTTCCAGAGGATGTCAGAGGCATTAATCAACTACCTAGATCAAGATGAGGGTAGAGAGTCTGTGCCCAATGAGAGTTCATAGCACACACCAACTGGTAGTAGTAGTATACACAAAAAACTCGAGAAGGTGAAATTTCCCGAGTTCTAGGGTGCCCCGGATGGATTAGCCACCGAGGCATGGTTATAGAACATGGTGATGTAATTAAAAATTCATGATTACACCCTCCAACATGAAAGTTTGCATGGAGGTATTTCAATTGAAGGGGAGTACTCTACTTTGGTGGAAGACACTCCTACCTAAGCTAAACATGGTCATTGAAGATGTGTCATGGGAATTGTTCAAGGAATGATTCTAGGAGAGGTACTTGTTGGATGAATTGATTGAGAATCAATTTAATGAGTTCAACAACTTACGATAGGGTAGTCAAATGGTGCCGGAGTATGAGGCCAGATTCATGGAGATACTTAGGTATGCTCCACATATGAACACCGAGAAGTTAAAGTCCAACAAGTTTTTGTTTGGACTTAAATTCAACATTCGTGAAAAAGTGAGGATCCTAATGCCTCAGATGTTTCACGATGTAGTTCATAAGGCCCTCATAGCTGAGGAAGAACTGAACAGTGGGGGTCAGATAAAGAATCCTTCTAAACCTACTAGACAGACGACACCGGGAGGACAACAACATCATACACCATCCAAAAAGACTTTTGGGAATAGAGATACGCCTAGTGGACCTATGTTCTCGAAAATGAGATGAAAAAATCCTTAGTAGAGGACTCCTTACAGAGGACCACATCATCAACAACAACATCGTCCACAACATCAACAACAATTTAGGCTTATTCAGTAGAACAGATCAGGATCACAGACTGCTAGGTCAACATTTTCTACTTCGGGGACCAGAAGCACTGGACCGAAGAATGGATGTTGGACATGTGGGGAACCATATTACCAACGAGATGGTCCGATTGAGAAGGCCAAGGTGGGTGGATCATCATGACCCATTAAAGTTGGATATTTTGGCAAGACCCACATGATACATGCTATGGTGAAAAACTACCAGGCCGAGCACCAGTCCATTGTGCTCGAGACGTTAGGTACAATCTCTTACCAAACTTTTAGTATCTTGATAGATTGAGGTGCTATAAAGAGATTTATTTCTAGTTCAACACTAAATAGAATTAAGGTAAAGGAAGTCGAGTAGGACATGTTAAAATACGTAGAAATGACATCTAGTGCCAAACATAAGGTTGGAGGAAAGGTTACATACTGTAGCATTAACTTTGAATATTTTGTAACAAAGGTAGATCTTTATGTCACAATATTAGGATCTTATGACATAGTGATTGGTATGGACTGGTTAAAATCACATGATGTGATACTTAACTATAAGACAAAACGATTAAGTTTGATAGATGATTTGGGCCAAAATAGAATGATTGTAGGAATAAAATAGGAAGTGTCCTTGAGGTTTATTTCTTCTCTACAACTACAAAAGAGTATGCACAAGTGATGTAGGCTATATGTAATATTAGCACTAAATGAAAATGGAGAGGTGGAAGGATTAGAAAAACTTCCTGTACTACAAGATATTTCCGATGTCCTTCCTGAAGAATTACCAGGTTTATCGCCCGAGAGAGAGTTGGAGTTTACAATAGATTTGAAACCTGGAACTGAACCGATAGCAAGAACACCTTACTGGATGTCAACACCTAAATTGTAGGATTTGAAAATGAAATTGAAGGACTTGTTGGACTTGGGAGTTATATGTCCAAGTGTGTTACCTTGGGGTGCGTCAATTATTTTCATGAAAAATAAGGATGGATCGTGGAGAATTTTTATTGACTATCGTCAATTGAACAAAGCGACGATCAAGAACCAATATTCGTTTCCAAGAATAAATGATTTGTTTGACCAAATGAAGGGATCGATGGTGTTTTTGAAGATTGACTTGAGATCGATGTATCATCAGTTACAATTCAAAGAGGAATATATCCCTAAGACCACATTTAAGACGATATTCAGACACTATGAGTTCACAGTTTTACCGTTTGGATTAACGAATGACCGAGGGGTATTCATCAGTTTGATGAATGGGGTGTTCCGCGAATACTTGGAAAAGTTTGTTCAAGTATTTATTGATGAAATAATGATTTATTCTCAGACTAAAGAAGATCATGAAAAACACTTAATATTGGTCCTACAGTGTCTATGAGAAAACAAATTGTTCGGGAAGCTATCAAAATGTTCTTTTTACCAATCGAAGATTCATTACTTGGGACATATCATATCTGGTGAAGGAATCACTGTGGATCCAACAAAGATAGATGCCATTATGGAATTGACAACACCAAAAAATGTACAAGAAGTACGTAGCTTTATGGGTTTGGAAGGATATTACAGACGATTCATTGATGGGTTTTCGAAGATAGCAAATCCAATCACAGAATTGAAGAAGAAAAACAGGAAGTTTGTTTGGATAGAGAAATGAGTGGAAGCATTTCAAAAGATTAAGGAGTTGCTAATGACAACACCAATACTAAAGGTAACCGACATGGAAAAATAATTCTTGGTATGCACAGATGCATCCAAGGAAGGTTTAGGTATATTTTTGATGAAATATGGTCGAGTGATCGCTTACATTTCAAGGAAATTGAGAAAACATGAAGAGAAATACGCAATGCATGACTTGGAGTTATTATCAATTGTATATGCCTTGAGAGTATGGAGACATTATATGATTGGATGAAAATTCAAATTGAAGACAAATCATTGTGGATTGTAGCATATATTTACTCAGAGTGACTTGAACGCATGACAGAGGCATTGGTCATAACTGCTTAGTGAATACGACTTTAAGATTACTTACATTATAGGAATGGTGAACAAAGTGGTAGATGCGATGAGTCAGAGACCATGCATATTCTCGGTAATACCTCTTAAGATGAATATTCGGGAAAATATTCTAAATTTATAGATAGACGACGACTGGTACAAAGAAGTTAAGGATAAAATTGGATAAGATACCATGAAGGTATCGAATTTTGAAGGTTATTCATTGGACATTGACAGATTATTGAGATTTTACGACATAATTTATGTACTTCCTAACGATGAATTAAGAAGTTTGATCTTAAGTGAAGCTCATCAAGCTGTGTACATGGCTCATCCAAGAGTCATTAAGATGAATGAATCCTTTAATCCTTTATTCTTTTGGAAGGGAATGAAAGCGGATATAGTTTGTTACATGGAGATATGTCTAGAATGTCAGCAAGTGAAGGCTGAATATAGACATCCAACAAGATGGCTATAGCCAAACTCTATTCCTGAATCGAAATGGGAGGTCATTTCGATGAATTTCATTGTAGGATTGTTACTGACGACAAGGAGACACAATTCGATTTTTGTGGTAGTTGACACTATGATGAAGAGTGCACACTTTATTCCAGTGTGTACGATGTTTCAGGAGACAGATATAGCTAGAGTTTTTGTTAACAAGATTGTGAGGTTTTATGAAGTACCAAGAAGGATATTATTCAATCGAGGATCAATGTTTATAGGACAGTTTTGGACTAGTTTCTAAGAAGCCTTGGGAACACAATTGAATTTTACTACAACATATTACCCTGAGATAGATGGACAACTACAAATAACGAACTAGATTTTGGAGGATATGTTGCATATGTATGTAATGGAACAACAAAAATGTTGGGAAGAATTATTTCCACTAGTAGAGTTTTCCTACAACAACAATTACTAGAGTACGATTAAAATGACACTGTTTGAGTTACTTTACGGGTGGCCATGTCAGACACTGTTGAGTTGGGATTGACTTGAGAATAGGGTCCTGGTAGGACCAGAAGTAATCCAAGAAATGGAAGAGCATATGCAATCGATAAGACAAAGGATTAAAGAAGAACATAAGATTTATGTTGATGCGCATCACATTGACTGCAGTTACGAAGTTGGCGACAAAGTTTTCTTGCGGGTAAAACCACATAAGAGTTCGATAAAGTTTGGAAAGGATTCTAAACTCTCCCCTAGGTTTTGGGACCTTTCGAGGTTGTGGAAAAGAAAGGACCCATGGCTTATCAAATAGACTTTCTTGATTCTTTGAGGCACATGCACGATGTATTTTATGTATATGTTTTACGACATTATATTAGTGATTCGTCTCATGTTATTGAAATGATTTATTTGTAGGTGTCGAATGAGTGTGCTCTCATGGCAGAGCCAATCCACATTCTAGACCATCACATTCGACATCTACGATGTCGAATAGTTGATCAGGTCAAGGTCCAGTGGGACAACTATAGTCCACACTCAGCTACCTGGGAGGACGCATATGAGATGCGTCAACAATTTCCTTACTTGTTTGATAGATTAGATATGTAGATCTATGTTTGATACATTTGTTTACTTTCATTTATATATTGTACAAACTTTGGGAAAAAGTTTAAAACAAGAGGGGGTGTATGTAACATCTCACAATACTGAGCCCACTTGTATTGACATATTCTTTGAGGACACTTGCGTGAAAGTGATTTTTTTATGGTATATTATGATTTCATTTTGATTATGGGTTATATATGATGATGATGATGATGATGTGTTGTGACTTATCGTTATTTTGATGTATATATATTGGTAGATGATATTGATGAGTTTTCCTGAGTGTGTAGGACACATGCCAGGTTATGGATGTTGATGGCATTAATGAACTTCCTTGGACTCTGGATTGAGTTAGGGAGTGGATTACATTTTGTTTGATTATTTCATTTTACACACATGCGACACATGATTGATTACAATATGATTTATGTATATGGATTATTGACACTATTTTTGTTAGTGGATGTAGGCTTGAAGATGCTTTCTAATCCGACTCACATAAGGAGTAAAGGGGCCATGCACAAAAACCCAACATTGAGGGAGAGGTGTGGCAGTGTCCCTGTCATAGCCTACTAGCACTCCTGCCCTGGCATAAATTGTAGGTTAACGATTACCTATTTTGAGAGGTCCATGATGTCATGAGGGCAGACTTATACAGTTTCTCACGAATATTTTTAAGGGGAACGCATTAAGACAGAGTCCTTATTCCTTAGAATCCCTTAGTCTCTCACAAGGTCGAACAAATGGAGGTTGACTCCAAGGGGTTGGAAAAAATTCCAAAACTAGTCAAAGGCGAGTGGCACCCTTCAAGAACAAAGGTGCATCTTGAAGGGCACGTCACATAGTTAAAAACTTGAGTCCATAAATCTAGGTGGCCTAGAAAACATTGAAATGATTAGACCTTGTTAGAATAAAATAATTAATTAAACAAGAAGTTTTAATTATAAAGCCAAAGCAAAAGTCTAAGCCTAAGTCTAAGACCAAGTCTAAGTCTAAATTTAAATAAAGGACTAAATGGAATATGACATAAGATAAAAAATTTAAGAATATAATCAAACTCTAAGAAAAAGGGGAATAAAATTTAAAGGTTGGATAAAATGGACAAGTGTGCATGAAATTAATAAAAGGGATTTTAAAAATAGAAATAAATAATAACTTGAGAGAATAGGTGTAAACATAAAATGGTATCTAGAGTCAA
>JZKD02S1309085.1:0-11896 GCA_000966675.3 Picea glauca
TCAGAACACATAAAAACCCCAAAAATGACTAATAGAACTCTGAAAACGGATAATGGCTCATCCGGGCATGACCTCTTCTACATGTGGCCATAAGCTTCCCTGAGCTTCTCTTTGGAAAAAACACCTATAAAAGTCCTCAATAGCCTTTGAAACCTGTCCCAATGTGTTCAGAGCATATCCATTAGCCAAAAATGATTATTCAATTACAGAAAACAAACATAGGCTCACCAAACCATGTCCTCGATCAATGAGGGCTTAAAGCTCCCTAGAGCTTCCTGGAACTTCAATGGTGAAAAATTTGCAGAAGAAGTCTTCAAATGGCCTTGAAAATAACACCAATGGATCCAGGACGTCCAAAAACCCCTAGCTGGGCTTTTACAGCACCTCAATCGGCCAAAAGATGAAGAAGTTAGGCCTCTTCCATTTTCCTCCTTCAAGCTTGCTGAAACTGGTTCGCTAAAACGCACCTCTGTGTACATGAACCAAGAACACACTCCAAAATGCGTGTTAAAACCTGGCACCGAGCAGTTCTGAAAAACAGTCCAAACTGTAGGATGGTTAGGGTGCCTCCAGCCCCTAACCGCCAAGCTCTCAGGCACATGGGGTCATATGACCGCGCCCTATGAAAAAAAGGGCTAACGGTTTTAAAACTGTGCCAACCGTTTGAAACCCAAAACTAAAATCCAAAACAAATCTCGTGCACAATCAAACATCAGTCATATGGTTTAACATATAAAAACTCCCGCGACCAAGGGCTATATGCCAATTGTTACAACCGTGCGTATAACACATACATTATAGCCACATGCATATCAAAGGACCGCGGGCATACATTAATATATGGTCGTATGTAATATGTTATAACCACGGGCATTGTTACATAAACCATATGCGCACTCCGTATACAAAAAGGGGTGGTCATATATAATACGCATGCGACCGGGGCTGGGGCAAAAGTGCTTATCCATTACAAAATCATTGTAACCACTCCCGTGCACCCCAATTATGGTCATATGACATAAAGCATGTAACCATGGCTTTAAAAAAACATAACCCACGCGCATATATAACATGGCCATATGCAATGGCTATACGACCACGGGCCAGGGTTCAAAGTCCGTTGCAACACACCAACCGTTATAACCATAACATATATGGTATGGGCATATTAAAGTCAAATGACCGCGGGCCTTACATATTGGCAAACACAAAAATCCACGCCGACCATATTTAAATGTTGGGCATATAATATGTGGCACGCGACCAAGGGCTGGGGCTATGCCCCGGCCCGGTCGCGACCCAAACTCGAATCAAATACAATGTCAAATAAAATATGTGCCACTTACATAACAAGCAACACTCGGTGGCGCATTGGTTGGACGGTTATACAAATTCGTTACATGGGGGGAGGTCCAGGGGTCGAACCCCACGGATTCCCATAACATTTTACACAACAATCATATACCAACCAACGAGGGACATGTGGCGCCCATGTATTGGGTCACGTGCCCTCATACCATTTGCCGTCAACAAGACACATGTCGCTCCATGATTCACTAACTACTATCCAATGACTGCTTGCCACATCATCCACCTGACACATCATCGCACGGACGGTACGGCTTTGACACGTCATCGTACGGACTGTACGGACAGGTACAGTCAGCATCAAATTTTTGCATGTTTGGCTCGGTGAACAGATCGCTATATCTTCTCCATACAGACTCCATTTGAGAAAGTAAATATACCGTCGGAATTAGGAAGATGAGACAGACACAATGGTACTATTTTCGTCAAATTCCGAGGACTTTGAAATTTAAGCAAAATTTTGACCCCTGATCCAGATTTTGATCAATTCAATTATATATTATAAATGTTTGACATAGTTTCAAATTAAATATATCTATAACATATATATTACTACATACATTTTTATTTTTGGATGTTGAAAATGTTCATATAATTTTATAAGTCAATTATCTTTCACATTAGACTTAGTGTTCAGATGAAAAATTTATTACAATGTGACGAACATGTACTTATGTTGCAATGTCACATACATATCCTGATGTAACAATGTGACAAACATAACCTTTTGTTGCATTGTGATGTGCAAAACCCAATGTTGCAATTTGTCAAACATAGCCCAATATTGCAATGAGACAAACATTTCTTAATACCACTATGTGACAAACATAACACATTGTCAGAATCTTCCAAATCTATTCCAATGCCATAATGTGTGTGACAAATGAAAATCCTACATCACAATGTATAGAACCCAAATGTCACATGCTAACNCATGTCCTCGATCAATGAGGGCTTAAAGCTCCCTAGAGCTTCCTGAAACTTCAATGGTGAAAAACTTGCAGAAGAAGTCTTCAAATGGCCTTGAAAACAACACCAATGGATCCAGAATGTCCAAAAACCCCTAGCTGGGCTTTTACAGCACCTCAATCGGCCAAAAGATAAGAAGTTAGGCCTCCTCCATTTTCCTCCTTCAAGCTTTCTGAAACTGGTTCGCCAAAACGCACCTCTGTGTGCATGAACCAAGAACACGGTTCAAAATGCACGTTAAAACCTGGCACCGAGCAGTTCTGAAAAAAATTCCAAACTGTAGGATGGTTAGGGTGCCTCCAGCCCCTAACCGCCAAGCTCTCGGGCACATGGGGTCATATGACCGCGCTCTATGAAAAAAAGGGCTAACGGTTTTAAAACTGTGCCAACCGTTTGAAACCCAAAACTAAAATCCAAAACAAATCCCGCGTGCAATCAAACATCAGTCATATGGTTTAACATATAAAAACTCCTGCGACCAAGGGCTATACGCCAATCGTTACAACCGTGCGTATAACACATACATTATGGCCACATGTGTATCAAAGGACCGCGGGCATACATTAATATATGGTCGTATGTAATATGTTATAACCACGAGCATTGTTACATAAACCATATGCGCACTCTGTATACAAAAAGGGGTGGTCATATATAATACGCATGCGACTGGGGCTGGGGCAAAAGTGCTTATCCATTACAAAACCATTGTAACCACTCCCGTGTGCCCCAGTTATGGTCATATGACATAAAGCATGTGACCATGGCTTTAACAAAACATAACCCATGCACATATATACCATGGCCATATGCAATGGCTATATGACCATGGGCTAGGGTTCAAAGTCCGTTGCAACGTGCCAATCGTTATAACCATAATATATATGGTATGGGCATATTCAAGTCAAATGACCGCGGGCCTTACATATTGGCAAACACAAAAATCTGTGGCAACCATATTTAAATGTTGGGCATATAATATGTGGCATGCGACCAAGGGCTGGGGCTATGCCCCGGCCCGGTCGCGGCCCAAACTCGAACCAAATACAATGTCAAATAAAATATGTGCCACTTACATAACAAGCAACACTCAGTGGCGCATTGGTTGGATGGTTATACAAAGTCGTTACATGGGGGGAGGTCCAGGGGTCGAACCCCACAGACTCCCATAACATTTTACACAACAATCATATACCAACCAACGAGGGACATATGGCGCCCATGGATTGGGCCACATGCCCTCATACCATTTGTCGTCAACAAGACACATGTCGCTCCATGATTCGCTAACTGCTATCCAATGACTGTTTTCCACATCATCCACCTGACACATTATCGCATGGACGGTACGACTTTGACACGTCATCGTACGGACTGTACGGACAGGTACAGTCAGCATCAAATTTTTGCATGTTTGGCTCAGTGAATAGATCGTGATATCTTCTCCATACGGACTCCGTTTGAGAAAGTAAATATACCGTCGGAATCAAGAAGACGAGACAGACACAATGGTACTATTTTCATCAAATTATGAGAACTTTGAAATTTGAGCAAAATTTTGACCCCTGATCCAGATTTTGATCAATTCAATTATATATTATAAATGTTTGACATAGTTTCAAATTAAATATATCTATAACATATATATTACTACATACATTTTTATTTTTGGATGTTGAAAATGTTCATATAATTTTATAAGTCAATTATCTTTCACATTAGACTTAGTGTTCAGATGAAAAATTTATTACAATGTGACGAACATGTACTTATGTTGCAATGTCACATACATATCCTGATGTAACAATGTGACAAACATAACCTTTTGTTGCATTGTGATGTGCAAAACCCAATGTTGCAATTTGTCAAACATAGCCCAATATTGCAATGAGACAAACATTTCTTAATACCACTATGTGACAAACATAACACATTGTCAGAATCTTCCAAATCTATTCCAATGCCATAATGTGTGTGACAAATGAAAATCCTACATCACAATGTATAGAACCCAAATGTCACATGCTAACNCATGTCCTCGATCAATGAGGGCTTAAAGCTCCCTAGAGCTTCCTGAAACTTCAATGGTGAAAAACTTGCAGAAGAAGTCTTCAAATGGCCTTGAAAACAACACCAATGGATCCAGGATGTCCAAAAACCCCTAGCTGGGCTTTTACAACACCTCAATCGGCCGAAAGATGAAGAAGTTAGGCCTCCATTTTCCTCCTTCAAGCTTGCTGAAACTGGTTCACCAAAACACACCTCTGTGTACATGAACCAAGAAAACGCTCCATAATGCGTGTTAAAACCTGGCACCGAGCAGTTCCAAAAAATAGTCCAAACTGTAGGATGGTTAGGGTGCCTCCAACCCCTAACCGCCAAGCTCTCGGGCACATGGGGTCATATGACCACGCTCTATGAAAAAAAGGGCTAACGGTTTTAAAACTGTGCCAACCGTTTGAAACCCAAAACTAAAATCCAAAACAAATCCTGCATGCAATCAAACATCAGTCATATGGTTTAACATATAAAAACTCCTGCGACCAAGGGCTATATGCCAATCGTTACAACCGTGCGTATAACACATACATTATGGCCACATGTGTATCAAAGGACCGCGGGCATACATTAATATATGGTCATATGTAATATGTTATAACCACGAGTGTTGTTACATAAACCATATGCGCACTCCGTATACAAAAAGGGGTGGTCATATATAATACGCATGCGACTGGGGCTGGGGCAAAAGTGCTTATCCATTACAAAACCGTTGTAACCACTCCCGTGTGCCCCAATTATGGTCATATGACATAAAGCATGTGACCATGGCTTTAACAAAACATAACCCATGCGCATATATACCATGGCCATATGCAATGGCTATACGACCACAGGCCAGGGTTCAAAGTCCGTTGCAACGCGCCAATCGTGATAACCATAATATATATGGTATGGGCATATTAAAGTCAAATGACCGCGGGCCTTACATATTGGCAAACACAAAAATCTGCGCCAACCATATTTAAATGTTGGGCATATAATATGTGGCACGCGACCAAGGGCTGGGGCTATGCCCCGGCCCGGTCGCTGCCCAAACTCGAACCAAATACAATGTCAAATAAAATATGTGCCACTTACATAACAAGAAACACTCGGTGGTGCATTGGTTGGATGGTTATACAAAGTTGTTACATGGGGGGAGGTCCAGGGGTCGAACCCCACAGACTCCCATAAAATTTTACACAACAATCATATACCAACCAACGAGGGACACGTGGTGCCCATGGATTGGGCCACATGCCCTCATACCATTTGCCGTCAACAAGACACATGTCGCTCCATGATTCGCTAACTGCTATCCAATGACTGCTTGCCACATTATCCACCTGACACATTATCGCACGGACGGTACGACTTTGACACATCATCGTACAGACTGTACGGACAAGTACAATCAGCATCAAATTTTTGCATGTTTGGCTCGGTGAATAGATCGTGATATCTTCTCCATACGGACTCCGTTTGAGAAAGTAAATATACCGTCGGAATCAGGAAGACGAGACAGACACAATGGTACTGTTTTCATCAAATTCTGAGAACTTTGAAATTTGAGCAAAATTTTGACCCCTGATCCAGATTTTGATCAATTCAATTATATATTATAAATGTTTGACATAGTTTCAAATTAAATATATCTATAACATATATATTACTACATACATTTTTATTTTTGGATGTTGAAAATGTTCATATAATTTTATAAGTCAATTATCTTTCACATTAGACTTAGTGTTCAGATGAAAAATTTATTACAATGTGACGAACATGTACTTATGTTGCAATGTCACATACATATCCTGATGTAACAATGTGACAAACATAACCTTTTGTTGCATTGTGATGTGCAAAACCCAATGTTGCAATTTGTCAAACATAGCCCAATATTGCAATGAGACAAACATTTCTTAATACCACTATGTGACAAACATAACACATTGTCAGAATCTTCCAAATCTATTCCAATGCCATAATGTGTGTGACAAATGAAAATCCTACATCACAATGTATAGAACCCAAATGTCACATGCTAACAAACATAGCCCAACATTGCAATTCTTTATACAAAGCTCACAATGTTACACTCATGACCATATGTCAATATGTGATGAACATGAGTGGCCATAAAAATATTTTAGCAATGTGACGAGAATGTCTTGTCATAACCATATTGTCACAATTTGATCAATATAACCATATTGTCGACATGTTACGAACATGACTCGCCATAACCATATTGTCGCAATGTGACAAACATGATTGGCCATAGCCATATTGTCACAATGTGATGAACATGACTGGCCATAACCATATTGTCTCATGTGACAAATACAACCTTGTCATCCTAATGTGATGAACATATCCTCATCGTCTATGACACAGATATCTTGTCCACGAATATCTTGTCCTCATAATGTGACAAACAATGTTGTGTCATCGCACTGTGATGAACATAGCCCTGCTGTCGAAATAAATATCCTGTCATTTCTATGTGATGAACATACAACATTTATTTTCATCACATATCCATTCGACATATGATGAACACATGACATTTAAGTTCATCACATTACCACTATTTACTTAAATGACCTGTCATTGCAATGTGATGAACATAAACCCATCATCCCAATATCCCTGTCATCGTCAATATGTGACAAACAATATAGTGTCGTCGCAATGTGATGAACATAGCCCTGTCACTGAAACGTGATGCAAATATCTTGTCATCATATTGTGATGCAAATATCTTGTTGTTGCAATCCGACGAACTTATCCCCTCCCTTACAATGTCACGAAAATAACAATATTGTCACAATACAAAGAACATAGCCTCGTCATCACACTGTCATCAACATAGTTTCATTGTTGCAATATTACGTGAATATCATGTCGTGATAATGTAGTAATCACATCCAAATTTCACTATTTGAATGTCATTCATAGTCTTGGTCAACTATAGTCATGGCGAGCCATGGACACCTATGGATCACAAATTTCAAACATGGTTAACCATTTTCAACCATGGTCAACCATAGTTAACCATGGTCATGGTCAACCAAGGTCAACCATAGTGAAGGTCATCCATAGTGAACGTCAACCATAGTGAAGGTCTACAAAATTTAACCATGGTGAAGGTCTATCAAAGTTAACCATGGTCATGGTCAACCAAAATTAACCATGCCAACCATAGTGAACCTTTCCTTCCCAAAATCAACAAATTTCTACCAAAGTAAATGATGATCATGGCCAACTAGAGTCAAGCATGGTCATTGTAAATTAATATATTATCTTCATCACATATCCATTCAACATACAATGAACATATGACATTTATGTTCATGACATTGCCACTTTTTACTTAAATGACCTGTCATTACAAAGTGATGAACATAAACCCCTCGTCCCAATATCCTTGTCATCCTCAATATGTGAAAAACAATATACCGTCATTGCAATGTGATGAACATATCCCCATCATTGCAATGTGATGCAAATATCCTATAATCATATTGTGATAAAAATATCTTGTCGTCGCAATCTCACGAACTTAGTCCCTCCCTTGCAATGCCACAAAAATAACCATATTGTCACGATATGAAAAACATAGCCTCATCATCACAATGTCATCAACATATATTCATTGTTGCAATGTTANATATATTATAAATGTTTGACATAGTTTCAAATTAAATATATCTATAACATATATATTACTACATACATTTTTATTTTTGGATGTTGAAAATGTTCATATAATTTTATAAGTCAATTATCTTTCACATTAGACTTAGTGTTCAGATGAAAAATTTATTACAATGTGACGAACATGTACTTATGTTGCAATGTCACATACATATCCTGATGTAACAATGTGACAAACATAACCTTTTGTTGCATTGTGATGTGCAAAACCCAATGTTGCAATTTGTCAAACATAGCCCAATATTGCAATGAGACAAACATTTCTTAATACCACTATGTGACAAACATAACACATTGTCAGAATCTTCCAAATCTATTCCAATGCCATAATGTGTGTGACAAATGAAAATCCTACATCACAATGTATAGAACCCAAATGTCACATGCTAACTAACATAGCCCAACATTGCAATTCTTTATACAAAGCTCACAATGTTACACTCATGACCATATGTCAATATGTGATGAACATGAGTGGCCATAAAAATATTTTAGCAATGTGATGAGAATGTCTTGTCATAACCATATCGTCACAATTTGATCAATATAACCATATTGTCGACATGTGACGAACATGACTCTCCATAACCATATTGTTGCAATGTGACGAACATGATTGGCCATAGCCATATTGTCACAATGTGATGAACATGACTGGCCATAACCATATAGTCTCATGTGACAAATACAACCTTGTCATCCTAATGTGATGAACATATCCTCATCATCTATGACACAGATATATTGTCCACGAATATCTTGTCCTCATAATGTGACAAACAATGTTGTGTCATCGCACTGTGATGAACATAGCCCTGTTGTCGAAATAAATATCCTGTCATTGCTATGTGATGAACATACAACATTTATTTTCATCACATATCCATTCGACATATGATGAACATATGACATTTAAGTTCATCACATTACCACTATTTACTTAAATGACCTGTCATTGCAATGTGATGAACATAAACCCATCATCCCAATATCCCTGTCATCGTCAATATGTGACACAAAATATAGTGTCGTCGCAATGTGATGAACATAGCCCTGTCACTAAAACGTGATGCAAATATCTTGTCATCATATTGTGATGCAAATATCTTGTTGTCACAATCCGACGAACTTATCCCCTCCCTTACAATGTCACGAAAATAACAATATTGTCACGATACAAAGAACATAGCCTCGTCATCACACTGTCATCAACATAGTTTCATTNTGTCAATATGTGATGAACATGAGTGGCCATAAAAATATTTTAGCAATGTGACGAGAATGTCTTGTCATAACCATATTGTCACAATTTGATCAATATAACCATATTGTCGACATGTGACGAACATGACTCGCCATAACCATATTGTCGCAATGTGACGAACATGATTGGCCATAGCCATATTGTCGCAATGTGATGAACATGACTGGCCATAACCATATTGTCTCATGTGACAAATACAACCTTGTCATCCTAATGTGATGAACATATCCTCATCGTCTATGACACAGATATCTTGTCCATGAATATCTTGTCCTCATAATGTGACAAACAATGTTGTGTCATCGCACTGTGATGAACATAGCCCTGTTGTCGAAATAAATATCCTGTCATTGCTATGTGATGAACATACAACATTTATTTTCATCACATAGCCATTCGACATATGATGAACACATGACATTTAAGTTCATCACATTACCACTATTTACATAAATGACCTGTCATTGCAATGTGATGAACATAAACCCATCATCCCAATATCCCTGTCATCGTCAATATGTGACAAACAATATAGTGTCGTCACAATGTGATGAACATAGCCCTGTCACTGAAACGTGATGCAAATATCTTGTCATCATATTGTGATGCAAATATCTTGTTGTCTCAATCCGACGAAATTATCCCCTCCCTTGCAATGTCACGAAAATAACAATATTGTCACGATACAAAGAACATAGCCTCGTCATCACACTGTCATCAACATAGTTTCATTGTTGCAATATTACGTGAATATCATGTCGTGATAATGTAGTAATCACTTCCAAATTTCACTATTTGAATGTCATTCATAGTCTTGGTCAACTATAGTCATGGCGAGCCATGGATGCCTATGGATCACAAATTTCAAACATGGTTAACCATTTTCAACCATGGTCAACCATAGTTAACCATGGTCATGGTAAACCAAGGTCAACCATAGTGAAGGTCATCCATAGTGAATGTTAACCATAGTGAAGGTCTACAAAATTTAACCATGGTGAAGGTCTATCAAAGTTAACCATGGTCATGGTCAACCAAAATTAACCATGCCAACCATAGTGAACCTTTCCTTCCCAAAATCAACAAATTTCTACCAAAGTAAATGATGATCATGGCCAACTAGAGTCAAGCATGGTCATTGTAAATTAATATATTATCTTCATCACATATCCATTCAACATACAATGAACATATGACATTTATGTTCATGACATTGCCACTTTTTACTTAAATGACCTGTCATTACAAAGTGATGAACATAAACCCCTCGTCCCAATATCCTTGTCATCCTCAATATGTNATTGTTGCAATATTACGTGAATATCATGTCGTGATAATGTAGTAATCACTTCCAAATTTCACTATTTGAATGTCATTCATAGTCTTGGTCAACTATAGTCATGGCGAGCCATGGACGCCTATGGATCACAAATTTCAAACATGGTTAACCATTTTCAGCCATGGTCAACCATAGTTAACCATGGTCATGGTCAACCAAGGTCAACCATAGTGAAGGTCATCCATAGTGAACGTCAACCATAGTGAAGGTCTACAAAATTTAACCATGGTGAAGGTCTATCAAAGTTAACCATGGTCATGGTCAACCAAAATTAACCATGCCAACCATAGTGAACCTTTCCTTCCCAAAATCAACAAATTTCTACCAAAGTAAATGATGATCATGGCCAACTAGAGTCAAGCATGGTCATTGTAAATTAATATATTATCTTCATCACATATCCATTCAACATACAATGAACATATGAAATTTATGTTCATGACATTGCCACTTTTTACTTAAATGACCTGTCATTACAAAGTGATGAACATAAACCCCTCGTCCCAATATCCTTATCATCCTCAATATGTGAAAAACAATATACCGTCATTGCAATGTGATGAACATATCCCCGTCATTGCAATGTGATGCAAATATCCTATAATCATATTGTGATAGAAATATCTTGTCGTCGCAATCTCACGAACTTAGTCCCTCCCTTGCAATGCCACAAAAATAACCATATTGTCATGATATGAAAAACATAGCCTCATCATCACAATGTCATCAACATATATTCATTGTTGCAATGTTATGTGGATATCATGCTGTCATAATGTGACAAACACTTCTAAATTTCACTAGTTGAATGTCATCCATAGTCTTGGTCAACTATTGTCATGGTCATGCATGATCATCAATGGACAACAACCATCAAACATGGTTAACCATTGTCAAACATGGTCAACCAACGTCAACCATGGTCATGTTCAACCAAGGTAAACCATAGTGAAGGTCATCCATAGTGAACACCAACCATAGTTAAGGTCTACAGAAGTTAACTACGATGAAGGTCTATGGAAGTCAACCATGGTCATGGTCAGCCATAATTAACCATGTCAACCATAGTGAACTTTTTGTTGGACAACTGAGAGGGGGGGGGGTGAATCAGTTGTTACTGAGCTTAAACAATTATGCTTCTTTTTAAAACTCTTTGCAGAAACACTGAATGATGATCACAATAATGCAGA
>JZKD02S1309118.1:0-11896 GCA_000966675.3 Picea glauca
GGGCCCCTCTTTATATGTGGAAATGATCTAATGGCCCCTCATCCCATTGTCTCCTACCGTCTGACATACCATCATCACCTCTGGACTTCACCACCCACCTTTCCCGAAATAGTCACGTCCCATAACTATTGTTAGTCCTTCCCCCCCTTGTCACTCATAAAAAGCCCCCTCACTATGACCTTTACCCCAATCGATAGCTGCCACGCCACCTGTCCATATCCCTCAGTCACCATCACCCACCATCTCACACTCTAAGTGATCTGTTGGCCATTTATTACTGGATGACATATCCGTTACCCAGCCGACCTATCTCCCATGCCCAACGGACACCCATTTACTCAAAAATACCCTTTTCTTCCTATTTTCACCATTTACTCATTCATCAAACTAGAGAGATTTACTCCATATTATCCTCCATTGCAATCAGTTTCCCCCACCAATAGCCACCCCGCTAACGTTGTTTTTCTTGCAGGTACTGTTGCAGTAATGATGCCAAAGTCTAAACAAGTAGAAAGAGAGGAGAATCCTTTCCTCCCGCCTCCTGTCGACCTTGACAGAATCCCACTGGTCACCAAAGACCGATTAATTGCAGATACAAAGTGCGATTTTGATTTCGTAGACCTTCAGTCATGGCTCAAGGAAGTCTTCCTAGACCATAGTGATGAAATCAGACTCTGGGAGTCCAATTTACCCCTTTACCTCTTCACTCAAATTCATCTTTTTCCATAGTTTTCCCTCAAGTGCCAAGCTCACTACATTCCCAAGCAAAGAGTCGTCATCTCCTCATCTGGAGAGATTCTTTTCCTTGTCACACCCGAATCTATTGACCAAATGATGCAAATTCCCCGAGCCGACCCTGCGTCACCCTTCAACCTGGAAATTCTTATAGAGTTGTACCAGAAAATGACCTTCCCCCAAAGAGCTCAAATATTTGATCTTTTCCTTCCCCCATCCGCTCAATTCTCCTCCACAAATCCTCCGTATCCTTCCTCCATGTTCTTGACTAAAGGAAACCAGATCATTTCATCCCTTTGTGCCTTGTTAGGATACTATTCCGATCAGTGGGTAGATGAACCCATTCTAGGTTTTCTATCCATTTTCTCTATCGATGAAAAGACCACCACCCAGTTTGATTTCAACACTTTTCTGGCGGACAATATTTATGAATAGTTCGTGAATTTCGCCACGGAAGGCATGTTCATATATTCTTCCACACTGACATACTTCTTTGTCTTCTTCCAAGTGGACAAATTCATGTTTTCCATGCAGAAGATGGATGGAGATGGGCCCCAACCAATGACAGCATGGACCTCCTTGCTCAAGAACAACTCCACAGAGTTCAGCTTCAAGGAGTTCATTGATCAGTTCTACCACCCTGTGGTAAGTATGCTAGGTGGTAGACCCGAGCCTCGGATAAATGATGAAGTTCAAAGGATCCTGCATCTCTCGGATAACACAAAGATGGGGGACTGGTATTTGTATCAAGATTACACTGAGATCAGAGTATACGGGTGTGAGTTGGCACCGTATAAGCTGCCCAAGTATCTTCCTGTCAGAATTTTTTCTTCGGAATACATAAGGCAGATAATAAATTCTGATGATATCCATTTTGTGTCACTCAAGAAAAAGCAGTAGCTTAGAATTAAGGGGCAGATTGGCTCCTTCATTTGCAACAATCGTGGCATTGGGGAGGAATCAGACATGATGTTGAGGGAAATGAAGTTCTCCATGAGATTCCCCTGGCATTACGATCCATGTGGGATCATCTCAGAGATGAGGGTGAAGAACAAAAACATCCCATATGTTCAATATTCCAGGCATGAAGTTGAGAAGTTCGCAAATCAGATAGCCTGGGAGACTAACATATTGGTCGAAGTACAACAATAGGATCCCCCAGGCACTGTATCTCAAACAACCATGCCACATGTCATGAAGGAGAAAAGTCCTTGGAAAGATTTATCTCCGCCTGTCACGGAGGTATCGTCTAAAGAGTTCTAGCTGCATACTAAGAGGCCTAAGACCATGCTAGTTCCTGTCTCGACCGGAGAAAAAGAATCCCTGTCTACAACAATGATCAAGGGTTATAGGCCACCCTTTGGTTCGAGCCTCCATAAGGTCATAACCTCAGTAGTGCCAGAGAAATCTATAGATTCTCCATTGACCACCTAGCCAGGAAAGGTGGGACCGAAGCTGAGTATCTTTGAAAAGTATGAGCTGATCAAGAAAAGCAACCAGACCCTGACCAACAGCACTTGCACCCACTTCTAGAAGCAAATGTCAACTACACAACATAGGTTGCTATCGACATTCGACACCGAGAAGGGAAGAATGCATATGGAATTCCTCTAGGCACAGGTACCAGATCCAAAGGTTATCACTAACTACAAGAGGGCCACCTTCGAATTCCAGACGAAGGACGTGAATCCGACCAATCAAATGTATCTGCAAAAGCAGATAGGGGAAATGGTATTTTACACACTGGCGCCTGCTTCTACTACTGCGTCCAAACTGCAAGTGTCCTTGAACAATGTTCAAACACAACTCAAGTTGGAGAAGATATCGTCCTTTAACAAGGACAATAGGATCAATACTTTGGAGGAGCTGGTCCTCAAGATCGGTTACGATCCTTTGAATGTGAAAGCAGTTGAGGAAATGATAAAGAATAAGAATGCTGACATAGCCTCCTTGAGGAAACAACTGAAGCTCCCTTCCACAGAGGATTCGTAGGCGAAGGAGATAGCAGAGAAAGAAGGAGAGAAAGATGAAATGCTTAAGCTACTCATGGAGCAGAATGCACAGCTAAAGGAGATGGAAGCTGAGATGGAGAAGCTAAAAAGAGAAAGAGAAACTAAAGCCAATGGAAGTCATTCCATTGAATTCCATTCTGATCTCAGGAGTGAGCAGCATCAGTGACAAAAGTCCCATCTACGACTCCATTGACATCCCTGGAGAAGACAATTGACCTGGCTAAGTCTATGGAAAATATGAACCTGCAGGAAACAGAGATCAACAGGCTAAAAAAGGAGATTGAGAATCTTCATGAACTCAAATCTTCCTTTCAGACCAGCCTCTCCGAGGAAAAGCAGGAGAAAGATCATCTCAAACAGAAGTTATAGCAGCTCCGGAAACAAAAAGTGGCAGGAAAGACTTTGGCCGAGGTTAAAGAAAGTATATGGACATACATCACCAAGTTCATGAACGAGATATGGCTCATGATATAGATCATGTTTGAGCAGAATGAATTGGTACAGAGAAGCAAATAGGCCATCAAGAAGATTAGATCAGAATTGGGAGAAATGCCTACACAGGCGAACAAGATCATCAAGTTCTTAAATTCTAAGACCAGGGAAGAACTGGAAGAGCTGAAAAATGAAGACAGAATGGAGACCATCCTTGAAGTCAAAAGAGTTTTGACCAAGAGAGGATTAATGCTTCAGCTGGAAGAAAAGATTCAGACCATGGACCTAGGGGTACAAAGATTCTTCAGTAAGATTGAGGCTCTCCAGAAGAAAGGTCTTCCTGGTCTGAAGGTAATCAATGATAAATTGATGACACTCCCAGACTACAAGAAGAGATTGGCCGATTTCGCTAAGGACAGTTCAAAGTTTGCAGGAATTCAAGGGAGCATCACTGGCAAGGCATTCATAGATGCCCTTCAGTGGGAAATCAGTATCCAACACAATATTTGATACATCTTCCTCACCAAACCTACCTTCACCAAGTACACAGAAATGGATGAAGTGTATTGAAGGCTAGTCAAAGTCAACGTGCCTAGTCATCTACGATGGAGGAACTCTATGATCTGATCGAGTAGCACATGAGTTGTCCCAGTCTAGTCATTTGTCTAGTCAGATGAAGTCTTGTAGATGCTTCATCAACGGTCCACCCAAAAATCAGTGTGCAGTTAGACCACATCATCAAGGAGTTCCTAGATTTAGGAAATTTGTTAAGTTATTTAGGGTTAAAATAGATTTAGCACATCTTGGTCATTAATGATAGGATCATTTGTAATTTGAGTTATAAATACTTCACCTTTCGAAGTATTGATGGTTGTTGATCTTCACACCCTGACGCTATCAGACTGTAATATTTTTTAAGAGATCTTCCATTAATAAAAAGGAGGCACTTTTACAGGATTCTTGCGTGTATTCACTGGTGATGTTNTGGTGTTTTCAATAAAGAAATTCTTAACTGCTTCTTTGTTGAAATTATCTTTCTCATCTTTTCTGCTATTCATCATTTATGCTACTAAAGAATCCAGTGATTATATTATCTCACCATGTGAAAGTTTTCCCTTTGCGTTTCTGGTTTGAATTTCACATTTTATTTAAAACACAGACCCCATAGCCCAATGGATGTGTAGACTGTGTCAACCAACTCAACAAACATTATAACAACACAAACCGACCTATTCATTTACCTAGAATAATATTTAAAATTTGAAACATAGCTAAATCATATAGAGAGATCCCTCTCTGAAGTTGGAAGGGATAGATCCCAGCTTCAAAAGCGGCTGGATAAAGTTACATTTTGTGGATTTCTTTTGTTGTCAACCTCTAGGAAATTTACAGAGTTCTAACAGGGCTAAAATTCATGTTGATGAAGTATTATACATTCCAGGGCTCAAGAAGAATCTACTATCCATTGTAACCCTTAAGGACAAGGGATATTGGGTGATCTTCAAGGACATGAAGGCACTACAATGGACTAAAGGTATCCACTTATGTACAACAGAACCAATTGGAACTCACAGTGGAGGACTATACATTGTGTCAGGACAGACAGTTCAGGCATTGGCTGATGATGTGACTAGCTCCAGGGAGTTGTGGCACCGAAGACTTGGACATCTTCAGTAAATATCTCTTCCAGATCTACAGAACATGGTATCTGGCATGCCCTCTATTTCTCTTAGTAAAAATGAAATTTGTAAGGGATGGATGCTAGGTAAAAATATAAAGAAAGCATTTCTTAGTAGTGACAACAGAGCTCAAGGCATCTTAGATCTAGTTCATTCTGATGTATGTGGTCCCATGTCATCTCCCTCACTTAGTGATTGTTTGTATTATGTCATTTTTATTGATGATTATTCATGAAAATGTTGGATATATTTTATTAAAGCTAAAGGTGACACATTTTATAAATTCAAAGAGTATAAAGCCTTTATTGAAAAGTAGACAAGGAAAGACATCAGAATCCTTAGAACATACAATAGAGGAGAGTTTGAATCTATTCATTTTGAGGATTTATGTAAGTCAGTAAGAATCAAGAGATAGTTGACTGTGCCATATAACCCTCAGCAAAATGGTGTTGCTGAGAGGAAAACCAACACTATTTGTGAGGCAACGAAAGCAATAATGTTTGACCAGGATCTGCCAAATTCTTTATGGGCAGATGCTACCTCCACTGTCGTGTATATTCAGAATAGGTGTCCACATGCTATTTTGAAGGAATAGGATTTGAATAAGTCATCTCATGGATCAAACCTGAAGTAGGGCATCTAAGGATATTTGGATGTCCTGTGTATATTCACGTCCCTAAGGAAAAGAGGACAAACATGGAACCCTAAGAAAAGAAAGGGGTTTTTGTGGGGTTTAGTGAGAACTCCAAAGCTTACAGGATTTATGTACCAAGTCAAAGGCAAATAGAGGTAAGCAGAGATGTGACTTTCCATGAGGAATCCACATTTAAGAAATCCAGAGAGCTTCAACAGGATTTAGAAGCAGTTTGGACAACTTCACCCTCTTCTAAAAATGAAGAGTCAGATGATCAGAGGAAAGAACCTCATGAAGGGACATGTAATGAGACCCTAGAACCCACTGAAGTGTTATAAATAACTCTTGAAGAACCTCTAGCCAAAAGGAAGCCAGGGTGGCTTAAAGAAATAGTGTAGGAAGCAGAAAGGATAGATGCTCCCAAAAGAACTTTCAGGGAAAGGAAGAGGCCTCATAGGTTTGGAGGCTATGTTGCAATGATGAGCAACATTAGTGATGCCAAACCTTCTTCATTTGAAGAAAAAGATAAATTACAGGTATGGATGGATGCCATGCTTGAGTAATACAGGTCTATTATAAACAAAAATGTTTGGGACATTGTGTGAAGGCCAAAACATAAATCAGTGGTTTCTTCCAAATGGATCTATAAGATCAAACATGCAGCCAGTGGAAGTGTGGAAAATTTCAAAGAAATATTTGTAGCTAGAGGCTTCACTTAGAAAGAAGGAATCAACTACAAAGAGACTTTTTCTCTTGTATCCAGGTATACCTCCATTCGAGCTATTATTTCTTTAGCTTCCGTACTTGGTTAGAAACTACATCAGATGGATGTAAAAACAACATTATTAAGTGGAAAGATTGAACATGAGGTATTTGTGGAACGACCAGATGGTTTTATACTACATAAAAAAGGCACTCATGTATGCAAGCTAAGGAAGGCCTTGTATGGTCTTAAGCAGGCTCCCATAGTTTGGTGTGACATGATTGATGGATTTCTTAAAAGCCTGGGCTGTCAAGAAAGTGATGTTGATAAAAATCTATACTTCAGGGTAAGAGGTAACCAACCTTTTATACTAATCCTGTGTGTTGATGATCTCTTTCTAATAGGAAATGAAGGGTTAATAGCCTGGTGTAAGAGGGAGCTAACCTAAGAATTCAAGATGAAAAAATTAGGCTTGATGCATTACTTCCTAGGATTGGAAGTGTGGCAAAGACAGGGTGAGATATTTCTAGCACAAGGAAAATACATAGTGGATGTACTAAAGAGGTTTGGTACGATGGATTTCAAATCGATGTCTACTCTGATGGTTACCAACCTAAAGAAGATGCATGATTCTGATACAAGTTCAGATTTGGTGGATCCCACCATGTATAGGCAGTTGATTGGATCATTGATGTACATGATCCACACTAGGCCAGATATATGCTATGCAGTGATTGCAATGAGTCATTTCATGATTGAACCAAGACAGAGACACTGGGTGGCAACAAAGTACATCTTCAGATATCTCATAGGGACCATTACTTATGGTCTGAGATATACATCCGGTGGTGGTTTATTTTTTCATGGGTATGTAGATGTTGACTGGGAAGGAAACCCATTGGCTCGAAAGAGTACTTATGGATACTGCTTCAGTTTAGGATCCGCTATGATGTCTTGGTCAAGATGAAAGTAGGGATCCATTGCATAGAGTACAACAAAGGTTGAGTACATTACAACAAGTGATGCTAGCAACGAAGCAGTATGGCTCAGAAAATTGGTTTTTGGGTTGTTTGGTGACAAGATCGAGATGACTGTGGTTCACTGTGATAATCAAAGTTGCATAAAATTGACATAGAACTCGATATTTCATGACAGGTCAAAACATATTGACATGAGGTACCACTACATCTGAGACTTGGTCCAAAGAAAAACTATAAAGTTACAGTACATAGCCACGAGCGAGAAGGTAGATGATAACCTGACCAAGCCTATGACCTCGAGATAGTTTGTGCAGCTGAGAGACAAGCTTAGTGTGGCTGAGAATGACTTCCTCACTGAGAGGGAGTGTTAAATTTGGAAGCATCGACAGTCATTCTCCAATGAGAGGCCATATGGGCCACCCTGAGGCTAGCCAGGGAGATTTGGAGAATCAACCAGTCTTGTGAGATATTGACAAAAGCTAGGGGGAATGAACAATGTCTATGAGTAAAAAAAAAAGTCAGGACAAATGAGATGCTATGTGATTCTAATGCAAAAGTTAGGGGGAACGTACAACCTCTGTGAACATAGACAGTCTAGTGCAAACGTCAGGGGGAACTTACAACCTCTGTGAGCATAAACAAACTAGTGGAAAAGTCAAGGTGAACATAGAACCTATGTGAGACTAGTCAAACCTTGTGAGCCATGAGCAAAAGTCAAGTTACCTAGCAAAAGTTAGGTTGAATGTAAAATTCCTATGAGCTAGAAACAAATGATATTCCTAATATTGAAAATGATGTAATTATATTGATCTAGTGCGTTGGCACGTGTAAACATTATCCACCATTAAGAGAATTTTGAATTGCCTTGTCAAAAATTGTAACTAAAGTATTGGGTCTAGTTCTATGTTAGAACTAAAGTGTAATGCTGAGTTGCAACTAAAGTCTTGTGTCTAGTTCTATTTTTAGTAATGTTGAGTTGCAACTAAAGTCTTGAGTCTAGAAATAAAGTGTAATGTTGAGTTGCAACTAAAGTCTTGAGTCTAGTTCTATATTAGAACTAAAGTTTAATGTTGAGTTGCAACTAAAGTCTTAAGTCTAGTTCTAAGTTTGAACTAAAGCATGTCAGTCTCAAGTCTAGTTCTAAGTTTGAACTAAAGTGTAATGCTGAGTTGTAACCAATCTCAAGTCTAGTTCTAAAGTTTGAACCAAAGTGTAATGTTGAGTTGTAACCAATCTCAAGTCTAGTTCTAAGTTTGAACTAAAGTATGAAGTTGAGTTATGACTAATGCATGAAATCAAGTTACTATTTAGAGCTTATCCTCTTCCCCTCTTTAGCCTATATAAGAAGAGGTCGAACCCTCTCCTCAACACAGTTTTGGAACATAATTTTAAAACAGAGTTTTCATTTGCAGGTTGAGGGTGAAGTAATAGAGGAGCACATCAGTGATAAAGAGGCAACATATCAAAGGTGTATTTGAACAAGGTCTTGTAAGTCCTTGTCATATCAAATTCATCTTGGAAAGCTCTTTGAGAGAAGTACATTCATGGTGGATATTTGTAAGAGATATTACATTATTAATGCAATAAAGGAATATTGTTTGCTAGGGTTTTTCTCCCTGTACAGGGTTTCCCTAGGGTATATGTGTTGTTGATATGAATGTTTACTTATCTACATAATTATTTCTATTCGATTATGATTTGAAATTTTTGAAGTGTATTAAGCTGGAATCAAAGTATTGAATAAAATAAAAGAATTAATCCGCATAAGAAATCAAGCTCATAATTTAACAGAGGAGTTATATTCTCCCTTTATAGCTATGCTTCTGGTGGGGCCACCTGCTTGACCACTAGTGGAGCTACCTGCTCCTCCTGATATATCTCTTTAATCGTATTGGTCACATCATGCATAGACTAACCCTCTTTAAATCCATTAACCACTACTTCTATGAAGCTATATCCTCTCAGCATCTAATAACACTTGTCCATCCTAGAAAAACATTTCATAGCCCTACTCTTCAATACATGAGGTGAAGAAGAAAATACTGGAACCCACGACATATTTCCAACTCGCAACACATCCCTTGACTCCATCTAGAATACCACTACTCTAGATTCCCATATTTCATTCTTGGTCCTCCTACCAAGACCCTTGTACTTACCTGAGTAAAAAACTATGAATATCAAAAAGAAATCATATGTTGTTATCATGTGTCAATTCATCCCACTAGATAAAAACCATGCAATCMTCCAAGGCAAGCATCATGCTTCCTCAAGTCATGACCATCCAATGAACATTCTCTCAAGTCCACGATTCAAGTCACCAAACTCTTTATATCTCCACACACTGCAACTGATCATGTTTCCTCATCTCTGAGTAGTCTCGAGCTATGGATAAACACTCAGTATAGTCCAATCTATACCTCTTCATATCATCTCTAAAGTTTCCTCATCCTCTGGGGTAAAATAATACCTCATGCATTGTCGTAGCTAGAAAATGTAAAACACTTCGGCCTGATGAAGACTCTACCTCATAAAATTTACAAATGTTTGAAGCCATCTATTCCATGGTAAATAACCTAAGCTACACCCATCATAAATTACCATGAAAATTCATCGGAAGTCCATCCACAGGGTTGGAAATCTTCCACATAGCATAGTGTTGTGATCTAGGCTCTCTGCCATTCCACCAGAACTCCCAACACACCACACCACTGAGCTGCAATAGTCCACAACTTCTCTTCTACATAGTCTTCTCCATGTGTCAAACCAGAGACAATCTAACATGTTGCTACCTACAACCTCCATTGTCGCTCCCTCTGAGAGCTATCACCTATGACCTACCCAGAATAAGAACAAGAACAAGAAAAAACTACTCTATTTTTGTATCCAAAATTATTTCTAGAAGATGATCCCATTCTCTTCGGATACCAATATCTAATACCATGTCAATTTTCACTTGAAAATATATGTGACTAATTTAAGATCTGAAAGCTGCTTCTCAGTGATCGAAAAGTAAAATCCTAGATATTATCACTGTACAACGTTACAGTGAAATTATTGACTAAAAACATATGAATCGAAATCACAAACATCATAGATGCATCATCAATACACATGATGTACAATTTCATTTATGTAATCTTGTTATCATCATAAATCCTGAAGGAAAAAACAACCCTCCCATCCAATACAATATCACCAAAATATGAGGACAACCTTGTCCTCCAAAATCACCAAAACTAAAAACAACCTTGTTCTCCAATGATTGTACAAATCAAAAAACTAAACCTCAACAACATTATGGAATTCTCCTATGTCCATGAATATGTTATAGACCACCTATATGACATGCTAATGTCACCTATAAGCATGTATGGATCTGTACCTGCCTAGAAACTCAGATAGATGATTCACCTTACTGAAAACCCATGTATATATGTTGTTTGTTCCAATGCAATCCACGTATACCCTACATGTGATTCATCCTTCTGCAACCCATGTATGTACGCGATTCATCCTCCTATAAATCATGTATTCAATGAAAAATGTATTCCACATGTGTGATATTCATCGCTTCTCTCTTCAGGGAAAGATTTCCCATCTTGCAAACTTTCCCTTTGTTGATATCACCAATCCTCCTAGCATAAGTGAAGACTCAATTATGCTAGCTCCATCATGTATCCAAAAACTCTACATGATATGTAATTTCACAATGAGCTCTCTTATTTCTATATGATCCTTAGGGGTCAACATAGAATCCCCTCCAAAATTAAAAATAAAATTAGGATTTCCTTGTGGGTGTGAAGGCCCAACATAAGCCCACAAATCCCATCACCAAACCCATGAATCCACCACTCAAATACAAGGGGGTTTTCATGAAATAGAAAATGTGACGAGGTGACCATGAGGATTCTCTCATGCCCAACACATAGGGTCATGTGAGAATACCTACCTAAAGTGAAAAAAATCAACACTCTCTCTTCTAGAGGAAGGCATTATCACCACACTCCACAATTGGGAATGCCTCTTGATGCTATATATGCAACAACACTACCTCTTAGAGAGGGAGGAATTTCATCTTCAATCATCACCTAGAAGTATGCTTGTTTCCCATCTTGGATCTTCTGCCACAACTACTCTCCAATTGATCTGATTGGGTAATCCCTCTATCACCAAAGAAAATACTTCTCTCTGGTCCTCCTGAACAGATGCATCCTCAATCATTGAAGAAAATATCGTTGTCTAGAATGATCCCATCCTGGAAGACATCATTCTCCTAAAAGCCTCCTACCTCTGAACCCTTTTGTCTGATCATCTCAATCAATGATACCTATCTGATAGTTATGGAAGATGAATCTCTCCCATATAGACCTAAAGTTTTGATCCCACTAAGTGACCAACTCTCCCTCTAATCCCCTTGACTCCCCCTGATCCCCTTGACTCCCTCCGAATTCAAACTCGATTTGAGTCTACACAACCTCTGGATCTACTTGCTCCATGTTCATTATCCTATGTTGAATTCTATTCTCCTCTAAAATCTCATGGGAAGTTGCTCCTCCCTACTATATCTTGAGGGTTAAATCCATACAAATTATGACTCCTTCTAAGATAGAACTACTGGTGGACCTATCTTCTCCCTCTATAACTATGTTATTGGTGGGGCCACCTGCCTCACCACTAGTGGAGCCACCTTCTCATCCACATCCATCTCTCTGCTCCTT
>JZKD02S1309129.1:0-11896 GCA_000966675.3 Picea glauca
TGTGGAAGCTATCGAAATCCTTCTACTTTGAGACTTTACTTTAATTAAGTAATTATTAAAGTAAAGTGTTTTTATTAGGGAGTTGAGTTTTATTTAAGGAAAATTATTTAATTAAAATTAGTGAATTAAATAATACTCATTGATCTCAAGTGAGGTGAGAAGTAATTTGAATTGTCAATCACCTTGGAGATTGGGGTTAGGTAATAACTCAATTTTATAAAATCAAGGACAGGGTAAAGGAGAAGAAACTTTTTGGTGAGAGATCAAAGTCATACTTTTATACAGAGATAGCAAAGAAGGACTTTTGGTAGTGTGGAGTCATTCAAGAGTGTATAATAAAAGAAGGACTTTTTCTTACACAATGTATGAGTGAAGAGATCTCATTGATTAGGTGAAGATGATCTCATCCAAGTGTTGATAAAGAGAGGGTTGGATCATGAAGGAATGTGATTCAACATCTTGGATAGGTGGAGAAGGACTTCCATCTAGAGATCATACATGTCAAGGAGAAGAGAGATCAGAGGAAGCCACAAGTGGGTTTCATCTGATTGAAGCCAGAGGAAAGGGTATCATTGTATGAAGTATGTCATATAATATTTCTGAGTGTGTACATGGGTTTCATTGGATACATGTGTGTATACGCGGGTTTGTAGAAGGAAAGGCATGTATACCTTGAAAATAATGTCATTCCAGGGCCATACAGTAGTATCGAATTTTCCAGGTTTTTTTGTAGTTGTATTTCTCTCAGTGACTCATTATCCCTGTTACGGGAGCCCTGATTTGATCATAATAAAAGAATCTAAGTACTTATTTTCCCTTAGGTGCTTTTCTAGGGTTTTGTTTTACCAAAAAATATTTGTGTGTTGTGTGTGATGTTTTGGTTTCCTTGTTTATACTTTTGTTGTAATGTTTAGTTGATTACTCATTTGTTCTTTGATTAAGTAAGTGAATTATTTGGAATTAACTATCAGGTGTTGGTTAGAGGGAAAAATCAACATGGTATCAGAGCCATTTCTCTAAGAGGTAGACACATCTCAGATCTATGATAGTTGGAGGTAGATCTATCATATTTACAAGGAGATATTATCCAATATATAACTAGCATGAAGAAACCAACGAATATATTTCAGAGAAATAAGAGTACAGAGGAAGAACTAGGGTTTTGAAGTTTTGCAGAGTTTTAGGCATGTTGCATAAGGAATAGGCACATACATAGGTAGGCATCTTTGGAGATATGAAAATATACACGAGGTGCAATAAGAATAGGCACGCACATATGTGGGTATCATTAAGGGAGGTTGCTTACATACATGGGTTCAAGTGGTGATAGGTGTGTATGGGGACGTATAGGTCAATACAGGGGTAGTTTCAATTGAGGGTTATCAGATCATATCTTGGAAATGGAAACTAGATTGCGATTTGAGGATATGTTGGATGGGGTTTCCAACTACAATACTTGGAAGGAGAGAATCATGTTGGTGTTGATGAAGAATGAGATATGGGAATTTTTTAATACTCATATCACTCCTCCAACAAATGCGACAGAGATGAACATCCATAATCAAAAGGATTCAGAATCCAAGTGCATAATTCTAGATGGAGTGAAGGATCATTTGGTCCCTCATTTATCTAGAAAGACAACTGACAGGGACATGTGGGAGGCTTTGAATGGTTTATTTTAGATCAAGAACAAGATTCACAAAATGGTGTTGAGAGAGAAGTTCAAAGACACCAAGATGACAAGATTAGACATGGTGACAAGTTATATCAACCATATCTGATAGGTTTGAGATGAACTAGCTACAATTAAGGAGACAGTGACTGATTCAAAATTGGTGAGGACGACATTAAAAGCCTCCATGAAGTAGTGTACATCATTCATCAAAGGGATCATAGCACGTGAGAACCTCCCTGATAGGTAAAGTTTGTGGGATGACTTTGTTCAAGAGGAACTTCAAGATGAAGAACTGAATGGAGGTCATCAAAAGAATGATGATGAGAACCTTGCTCTTTTCAGCTAGGAAAAGAAGGGAAAGTTTAAGAAGATTTCCATTGTAGAGTCTACCTCTCAAGATGGTAAGAAAAAGGACATGAGAAAAGTCAATTTCTTTTCATGTCACAAGTTTGGGCATTATGCAGGTCAATTTCTGAACAAGAAGAAGGGTGGGAACGTAACACTACCAAAGGTAGTTGCATCAACACAGACTCAAATGGATGATTTTTCCAAGAAGTTTGAACAAACAAATTTCTTACTTGTTTCCCAGATTTTTTTGGCACTATTTCAATTGTTGCATGGCTAATAGATAGTGCGGCCATGTTTCATATGACAGAAGCAGATGATTTATTTTATATCTTCATAGAGTCTAAATCAGATGTGCATGTGGAACTTGGTATGGGGACCAAACATGCAATAAAGGGATATGGAACAATGTCATTCTGGATGGAGTCAGGAGGGATGTTGAGAGTGATGGACATGCTATGGGTGCCAGAACTTAAGAATGTTCTCTCAGTCTCAATGATTGAGAAGAAGGGTTTTGACATTCTATTCCAGGATGGATAGGCATTGATCAAGCCCAAGGGATCTAACTTAGGCACAATTTGTTTTTGGGGGGTTAGAGGGAGAAACTTGTATAAGCTAAAGGGCCAAACTATGTGAGCTATGGAAAGAAACACATTGTTAAAGGATGATGAGAATGTATCTTCGAAGGTTGAGAAGATCAAAGGGAGTCATCCTTTAGGTTCAGGTGGGAAGGAGTTGTTGAAGTTTTTCAACTTCAGAAATTCATTCTCCATAAGAAAATACAAAGGAAACCATTGAAGAAGAATACAGAAAGAACAAGAAGAAAATAGGAGGCAAGAAGATCAATTTGGCTCCATTGAAGCATTGAAGAAACACTTGTAAAAGCAACAAAAGAAATAAAATAAAGTTAAAAGACAAAAATGACAAGTCATATCTACCAGTAAAATAAGGTGACTTGACCAGTATAAATAAAGGCAAGGTCATTTCATTATTACATGTCGCACCAGCTCTCCTCTTCTAGTGCGCATTTCCCAGTTGCTTCGTGCCACTTTGCAGTTACAGTTGCAATTGTAGTTGCAGTTTCCAATTACAATTACAGTTGCAGTTGCTAGTTATAGTTGTAGTTGCAGTTTCCAATTTCCAATTGTAGTGCTAGTTGTCAGCTACCAGTTGCATTATCTTTGTCTAGTGATATTTCATGCTTGAGGGTTCTTCCTCACACTAGTTTGAAACTTTCTATGTGCTTGGATTCTTTATTTTTTTCAGTGATTTATTTATGAACTTGGATTAAATTTCTTCGAGATAAAATTTTGTTGGGTTTTTCTCCCTAGTTCGGGTTTTCCCAGGATAAGTCTTGTGTCTATTGTGCATGACTATCTCTCTATGATTCTATCATTTCCGCTACAGTTTTATTTTAGTTGAAAATTTCAGTATGTAATTATTCTATGATAACAATGGAATTAAAATTTATTTGAAATCATAAGGTTATAATTATCAGATATGGAAATTAGAAAAATCAACATGGAATCAGAGCTTTGTTGAGATTTGTCATTGTACATGAACTTTTCCACTTCTCATATCTTCACTTGTCAATATCATTTAACATTTATTACAGGATTTTGGGACTAATTTTACCATGAGAAAATCACCTTACCCTAGTGCATTTGCTGCACCTCTTAGAATGACATTCCGTCAAAGTTGAAATTCTAGGTTTTTCAGGCTTATTGAATTTTTCTTGGACATTTAATCTTTTGTTTCATATTTTGTGATTTTTTTCATGTACTGATGGTGTACTTTCTAAGAGTTGGAGGAAGCACTATTGATATCTCCTACAATGTGTGACAACTCGAAATCAAATGGAACAACAACAACAACAACAACAAGACTCCAGGTTTGCATATCATATTTGATATTTTATATTGTTGCATCTTAAGTAAATGTTGTAACTAGAAAAAAAGTCTTTAGAGGACTATTACTATTGAGAACTATTTCTTAGTAACAACTTAAATATTGTTGGTGTGATGATCATTATTGTTTAATACTAATGATGCACTTGTTTGCAAGATGAATTAATATCTTCCCTATCCTAGTAACCCCATGAACAAGGTTAAATTCCATGGAGATGTTATTTCTTTGTTCTTGTTCCGTGTAGGTTATCATGGAGGAATGATTACTCACAACACTAGAAAAGTGTTGTTCTTTTATTTTGATCGTGTTCTTGTTACAAGAAGGCTACCATGGAGGAATGCTTGGTCATAACAATGGAGGAGTGTTGTTCTTGTTCCTTTTCTTGTTCTTGTTTTTGTTTCGGTAATGTCATGGGTGATAGCTCCGAGAGGGAGATATAGTGACGGTTGCAGGTGGAAATATGTCATATGGTCTCTAGTTTGAGACATGGAGTAGAGTTTCCATATATGATAGTATACATCCATGCACCGAAGGAGAAGAGGACAAAGTTATAACCTTATGGAAAGATGATTATGTTTGTGGGATACAAAGTGTCTCATATGGAGATTGATAGTGAGGAGAAGGAGGGTATGAAGGATGATCATACAGGTCCCTCTAGTCCAATTTTTCATCCTTGAGACTACCTGGAGAAGTTATTTGAGCCAGCAGGGCTAGCGGATCTACCTAGAGATGTTGCAGTGACCAGGAAGAGGCTAACATGGCTTCATGATACTTTGTAGGATGCAAAGAAGCATGCAACTACCAGCGATAATTTTAGGGATAGAAAACGACCTCATAGCTTCTCGAGTTACATAGAGTCACAATTATAAGGAGAAGAAGGTGGGTCCACCAGTGGTGAGGCAAGTGGCCCCACCAAGTACTAGCTCAGAAGGAGCCAGAGTTCATAGGGAGTTATCCCTCAGGATCTAGTAGGGAGGAGTAGACTCTCAAGACTGTTCATAGGATATCAGAATTCAAAGGAGGTCAGAAGATGTAGAGGGAGTAGATGGATCCAAAGATTGTACAGACTCAGAGGGAGAATGTAGAATTAGAGTGAGCCTGATATCAGAAAGAGTTAGTTGGATCAGAGGGAGATCTGATCATTCATATGGAGTTCACCCTTAGGTTAAGGTGGGAGAGATACATATTCCAAGACTGACTAACATATCTCATGAGTTGAGGAGGCCAGACAAAATCTTTAGAGATAGGAGGATTCTAGGAGATGTGAATCCTCCTAGGTGGATTCCATTGTTTCAATAGAATTTGATACAGTGACAGAGGAGGCATCCAGTCAAGAGGAATAGGGTATGGATTTTCCCCTTGTGATGAAGGAAGCAACCAGTGAAGCAAACTAGAAAAAAGGGTTTATTTCAATGAAATATGAAGTTGGCCTTAGAGTTCAAGGTGGAGGATCCTAGCCAGATGTACTATTTCTTGGGATTAGAGGTGTGACATAGATAATATTAAATGTTCCTTAGTCATGGGATATGAATGAGGTTCAGTATGATGGAATGCAAGTCCATGTCTACACCTATGGAGACAAATCTGAAGAAGTTGAGTGATTCTGCTTCAGATTCAGATTTGGTGGATCCCACAATATATAAGAAGTTGATTGGATCCTTGTTATACCTGGTTAACATTAGGTTGGATAGTTGATTTGCAGTGAGCATATTGAGCTAGTATACAGATGAGCCTTGGCAGTTTCATTGGGTTGCAAAAAAGAATGTGGTATGAGATATGTCTCAAATGGTGAAGTGAGGCTACAGAGATATACAGATTTCAATTGAGTAGGGAGTGCAGTGGACAGATTGAGAAAATTAAGGTGCTACCTGGGATCACTGATGATTTCTAGGATAAGCTAAGAAGCAGGTTTCTATAGCACTTAATACAACAGATGCAGAATATATCGCATCCAGTGTCCCAAGTTGTGAAGTGGTGAAACTTTGAAAGATTCTTGTTGGACTTCATCCGAGACATGATGCAGAAGCGAGCGGTAGCACATATCCATAGATGAGAATAATATACATTCTCACCAGGCCTCTGTCCAAAGTGAAGTTTGTTTACTTCAAGGACTAGCTTGTCATGATGCATAATGTCTCCCTCGTTGAGAGGGAGTGTTGACTTTTTAGCAACATCGGGCAGACATTCTCTCAGGATTGGCCATGGTGAATTGAATAGTAGAGAATGGCCCAGGAGTATCCTTTGAAGGATAGAAGACTCGAGGTTTTGATGGTTCTCTAGGAGGAAGAATTGATCATACATTCACTCACAAGTGTGTACCAGTGGTGGATGGCCCAGGCGCAGTCTTCTAAGGACAAAAGGTTGGAGGTGCTAATGTTTCTCCAGTGTGTGGTTGCATCAGGCATCATTCTCCTAGGATTGGTAGATTAAACAAAGGAGAATGATATATTAACTTACATGGGTTTACTTGTAAGTGAAAATAACTCACAAGGGGGTACTTGTGGTGGTGAGTGGCCTTGGTAAGCATCAGACAAACCTTCTCCTAGATATGGCCTAGGGAGAAGGATACATTTTTTTCCAGGGTAAATGGGAACAAGCGTATTCCTCACTTACATGATTTTTCCAATGGAATTGAGGTGATTGAGGTGCTTCCACATGTCATATAGAATTTTACTTCATTCTCCTAGGATTGGTAGTTTAACCAATAGAGAATGGAAGATTCACTAACAAGGGTTTACTTGTGGTGAGATTTACTCACAAGGGTGTACTTGTGGAGGTGAATGGTCCAGGTGTGGTCTTCATTGAAAATCAAGGTGCTAGAAAACGTTGTGTGGAGATGGATCATGAACATGGATCTTCTCTCCTTCATAATGCATATGTATGTGCTATGTTCCACTCTAGCCCACGTACACCTCAAAAAATAGGTATTTTTTTTTCCAGTATTTTCTGCAATTTCGAAACTTTCTTCGTCATCCCTTCGTGCTACCTCAGAATTGCACAACTTCAGATGTATCAATGAGTATCTACAATAAACTTTAAAAAATAATATATATTCAATGTGCTCAATAGGTGCTAATAGGAGAGCCTTTCTCTCTTATTTATACTTTCATGTAACTTCCTCAAGGGGTTACCTTCTAAAAAACTTAAACCAATTTCCTTATTTTAGGGCTAACCCACTTCTAACCCACTTTGCTACAAATAGTAAATTCTCCACTTCTAGTTGAAACTAATTTATTATTAATTATTTTATTATTGCAATAAATTAATCCATGATTAACTCCTAGTTTCACCCACTTGACTAGTCAACCTTTTTCTAGGAGATTCTTGAATACTTTGACTTCTTTGACCTTCTAGATAACTCATGGGGGTTCTCCAACTTCACAAGGCCATAAATTTTTAATCGTGAGGAGTTATATGACATTCCACATATCACTGGAAATGGCATGACATGCACTATCCATCTAGAATAGTCTTACCTGAAAATATATTAATCTTCATACCATTATACATCAATCAAACTTAATTCTCTTAAATATACAGTTGGGGCTACCGAAATTTTCTACTGGACTTTCTTCAAGGGTTGAGATCAATGAAAACCACACCAATTAATCAACAAACTCTAACAAAAAAGGAGATAATTGTCCGAGAAAACCTTATTGTTGAAGTGGAGTCATTAACACTCCACAACACATCATTTGATAAAGAACTAAAAAAGATGGTGTTTGAAAGTGTAAATTCAAGAGGAAAAAGGGTGAAAGATTCAACAATGGGTTTAAAAAGGGTTTCAACATCCAAACTTAAAAAAATCCATATGGTCACTGGAAATTCCCTAGATTAAAAAATGAAAGATTAAAAAATAAATTCAAAGAATTGGAAAATGCTTTGATTCCACCTCCAATATTTGCAAGACCACTTGCTTTTGTCAAAGTCGGGATGAATCCTGACGGCCTGCCTAAATCAAATTATAAGTGGAGAGGGACAACCAGTTTACTTGTTGTAGTGAGAAAATTTGTTGAGGAAAACATCAAAAATATGATTTCTCTTGTCCTTGAAGCCTAGGATATCAGTAATGATATTATGACTTTTAGCTCAAAATTGCACAGTTTCAAAGATTGATCTCTAGGTTGATTATGTGAATGAAGAAGGATTCTACAAGGATGTAGTCACTACTTTTATTCTGAAGATCATGAACATGACATAGTTGAAAAGAAAGAAATAAAATTTCCCTCTCAAGCCAAGGTAAAGAAACTTAAAGCATATTGTATTAAGAAAATAAAAACTTTGAAGGAACTGCTGGAAGAATGTAATGAAGTAATTTCTAAAATGGACTCTTTGTATCAAAAATTGACTTAAATTGATCTAGATGGAAACACTGGAGAAGTACATGACCCTCACTTAATTATAAACTATTCATTTGTTACAAGGGAGCAATTTGAGGAACATGAGGAAATATTTAAAACATGCCTTGTTAAAAATAACCGAAGAAGATCAGTTGGGAACTATCAAAACCAACCATCCAACCACAACAAAGAATAATGTAAAAAGAAAAACGAGCCGAAAATAACAAGTAGAGAGATTCCATCACAATAAGCCCATAATTATCACATTCTTCTTTCTTTTTTAGAATTCATCGAGTTGTATTTATTCTTTTATTAGAAAAGCATAAACGAATTCTGATAACTTCTCCTTTTCTTCTATCCAGATCTTGTTGTTTGTTCTTTGTCCTAGATTTACATTTTCTTCTGCATATTTCTCGTATATAATTTATGGTTCATGGGAGCCTAAATCCCAGTCCATACATGGAAAAACACCCTTAAACTTCTAATATTGTAAAATACTTTATCAGTTTTGAGAAAAACTAGAGAGCTATTTCAGAGTTGATTTTGATTGTATTTTATAACTCTGAGTTTTGAGTATAAGATATTTGAAATCAACTTATCAAATTCTCTTTTTGATATTACAAGCAATAATATTTCAAAGTTCTCTTGTGTGTTTGATGCAGGAGCATTTCTCCACCTCAACAATGTGTCATCTAGCCAACACATCAAAGCGCATTCAAGGAGGGGAGAGGTGCCAACTCTCTCATTTTGCCCTCATTTCCAAATTTCAAAATGTATTAAATGAAATTAAATGTTTGTAAGGATTGGTAGAGCTTATTCATGCCTTTGAGCAGATAGGATATAGGGTCGCCTTTAAAGTATGGCAGGCTGATGAGATCTAGATCTGATCTGGACTAGATAACCATTGAATGTAAATTCATTGTAATTAACGAGAGTAGGTAGATGGAGGGAGAGCTTGAGAAGCACCCTTTTGTAAAAGATATTTTGGATCAAAATTCATTAAGAAGAACATGTTAGGAGATGAGCGAGGGGAGAGATCAAGAGAGGAGATAACTGAGACTCTATTGCAGTCCAGTCTTTGTAAACATTGTACAGACATTCCAAGATTAATATAACATTTTTTTTACTTCCCATGAGTTATATGTGTGTTTATGTAATTGAATGTGTATTTTATGTGTTTATGTGCATATGTTGTAGATGTATGTGATAGGTTTCCATCTGCAGGGATAGATATAATTCTCTATCTGAGAGTTTGTTGGAATTGTTTATGGGTTCTTTAGGCTATGCAAGCAGTGCACAACATAGTGTTGAAAACTCTGTAGCCAGTGCAAGGAGTGCGCATCTGAATCTCGAACCAGGTTCAGGGAAGAATGTGTCAGGAGGGCACACCAAAATAATTCATAGACTCAAGGAGCCTCAGAGTTACTGGATACTCTAGAGGAGGGACTATGCAGAGAAAGCACATAGGAGAAGACAAAATTGCTGAGGATTTTGAAGAGCTCTGCCAGGTGGGCATCGAGCGAGTGTAAGTAGTGCACAAGCGAACTTTGTTTCAAGTTCCAGAAGAGAAGTATCAAGGAGAAGACACTCACAGATTTACTGAACACTCTGTAAGATCAACAAGGAGTGATTGAGCTTATAGAGTGTTTACTCGAGGATCAGAAGAGTTAGAGTGACTTGCAACAAAAAAGTCCAAGGCCTGAAGTCGTGAAGCGCCCTTGGAAAAGGTGTGTGGTCATAATCATTGGTCACGTGGGGGAACTTTATGCCCAATGCTAGTTCATGAGAGTGAAGTTAGCGAGGACCTTTGGATTTTTTTTGTGAAGGTTCCAGCAGGGACCTGAAGAGCTGCTTCAACTCGAGAATAGAGGATGATCCACAGACAGGGAGGTCAACAGACCCTGTTGAGGTGGGGGAACTACGTTAGGTGGTATCAGAGCCTATACAAAATTGATTTCTGTAGGCTGATAAGGGAAGAAACTAAAGAAGAGATAGTCTAATACTGTCAGGTGATATTAGAGCTTAGAAGAGTTAAGGACCACCAGCAGAAGAGAAAATATGAGATGGATAAAGAGCTCAGTGAGATAAGGGTAGAAATGGACAGGTTAGCACTGAAGATGTAGCAGGATATGAGGACACATTGGAGGTATGAATGGCCTCTAAAGAGGAAAGAAAAATGGCACATTCATAAATTGTTGGCCAGAATCCATCACTAGGAGTTGAGGAAATGGTCGAGGTAAATTGAAACCCTTACTGAAACAGAGGAAGTGGTTCACATCTGTGAGCCAAAAACTAGGAAGAGTCTCAGTGATAATGAGGATAAGAGATCAATGGATGATCTCAAAGACTGCAAAGAGGGAATAAGTGTAATTTCAAGTTTCCAGGTGGGCAATGGAAAGAGGTCAATGGTTGATCTCAAAGACTGCCAAGTGGGTAGTAATGAAAGTTCAGATTGCCAGGTGGGAAATGAGATGGGATCATTGGAGGATCTCATAGAATTCTAGAAGGGAGGAAAAGAAATCCCATATTGCCAGGTGGGAAAGGGAGAAGAGACGAACTCAACTGAGAATTCATATCAGCAAGGAGAGCTGATGGAGGAGGGTTAGAAATGTATTATGATCATTGGAAGGATTGAGATATTCCTTCCAAGTAGCCTAGTTGAGGCCAGAGTATGTGTTGCAAGTGTAGAAATAGAAGGACAACCAACAAAGACTGCCATAGAGGAAGAGAAGGAGAATATACTGATGTATGCCCCCACAGAAGCAGAAGATCATGCAGTTAAGATGATCACTCCATGGGAGAAGGAGTTGAAGACGCCGGAGGATTGGTTGAACAATCCAGAACCAGAAGATGACCTCCATGAGATAGCCATTCCAGAGGATACATGCCAGCATGAGGAGAATATGGAGGAAGCTGGAGATATTCCAGCAGAAGAGATGAAAAAAGGCAATCTGTCAGAGGAGATAGCTAAGTAACATCTTAGTGATGAGACTGCAGAACTGGAGTCTGCAGCAGGGTGGCAAGATAACACGGCAAGAAAAGAAAACAACATGGGGGATTGAGTTGATCTACCCATCGACAAGGAATAAATGCAATAAAGAAGACTACAAAATAAGTGTTAGAATATAATGGATGTGCTCGTTTAACCATAGACAATATCACTATTGTCACCCAACCATAGGCTGAAGCCACCCCCAAGAACCTTAACCTTGAAAGAGAATAATTCTGGAAGCAAACCCTAGGCTAGATAGACAAACAAAGGTGGCACATCTTTCTCCAAAGATAGCGCACCAAGAAAGAGTAACAAGAGTTGATCAGAGAGTCCAAACCATAACCAAGAGAGAGTCCAAGCCAAAACTGAAATCTTCTAGTTGCAGCAGCTGTAGTGACAACTCTCCTCTAGACTTGCGCACAAACTGACCAACTGCAGTGCACACAAGTGTTTCTTCTACAGTTCTGAGAATCCTGGCCAGAATGAAGACTGGCCTCTTGTATTTATTCTAATTCTAGAAAACTGCCTGGGCTGACTTCTCATTCTGGGTACTAATTCTTTAGTATATAACATTTCCTTTAGTCGACTTCTTCTCTTGGAGGCTAATAACCTAATACAAGTCATTCTCTTGAGCCG
>JZKD02S1309151.1:0-11896 GCA_000966675.3 Picea glauca
GTATCTAGCCCGAAATCAACTTGAAAGGCTTCCACTCAACATTGTGGGTATACCTTTAAGCGATCCCCATAATACGATCTGACTACTACAATCAGTCAAACCATGGAGGGATAATATTTGTAGCTTTCTCGAGTGCGACCTCATGTGTAACCCCTGTGTGAGAGGGGGATCCCAGGCGGACTTATACGACAATTGGATTTGGCTCTCCCTAGCTCAGGATGCTAATGTTTTTTTTGGAAACTTTGGAGAGTTATGCTCACAGCCTAATCCAAATTACTAATCCTAGTCAACTGTTGGTGGAGGATCCTAGAAGAAAAAAATGTTCTAGATATTTTTTAATTAGCGTTCATTTTATAGTTTTTATTTACTCAAAAGGGGTGCATGAAAGTGAAACTGATGGAATGATGACTCAATCCCCAAAAATGCATCAAATATGATAAGCAGTCATTTATTTTCGATGAATGTCTATTTAAGGGAGAGAGAGAGAGTTATTTTCACTAACAAACACTAAGAAGGAATGTCCTCAAACAAATCTTTTTTAAATCAAATCCAGTGTGGTGCTAAAAAAAATTGGAAATGCCTTCTAATATGCAAATCAATCATGAAGATGTCTCTTTATTGTTTGTGTGTGAATAATGATTAATTCAAAATGACACTTCTCCTGCCAATTAACCTTTTGAATCAAGGAAATTCAGATAAGCATCAGCAGGTTTCGTACAAACAATACACCCTCTTGCTGTGATCGAAAACAAGAAGCAAAAAAGAAAACCAAGAATTTCACCCAAAAGAGAGATGTTGAAGAACAATGACCTCAACAAAAACCAAATGAAGAGATTTGTAGACTTCTGATGTCCTTCACCAAAGTTTCTTGCTCAGTCAAAAAGGAGAGAAAAAACAGTGCATTGATTTCAAACTCCCAACAGCAGAAAAACTCAAAAAAAATAACGAAGAAGGCCACAACTCTAAATAGCCAGGTATTTGTTCCTTAGAAGGAAGGATGTCAAAGTTCAGTGGGAAGAAGCATTGACTCACAGAGAGGCTCAACAAGTGAAACACAGAGACTGGACCCTGAAAAAGCAATTCAAGAAAGGTTTTTTTGCCAAAAGAGGACTGGCGCTCTGGTGTAAGGGGCACCAAGCATTATAGCACTCTGTCTAACACATCCAGGGAGCTCTGGCACTCTGATAACACAGCCACAGGGGCGCCAGGCTTAAAAATCTCATGAAAATGTCCAAAAGTCCAAAATTTCAGTCGAATTTTGGCAATCAAGCTAAGTGTGATGAGGTAAGGAGTCAATCAGCACATGAAATCAAGAAAAAAGGGGTGAACAAGGTCTGAAAATAATCAAAGGGTAAGACAAGTTCTATGAGGAAAAATCAAAACCAAAAGTTTCGATTCGATTCTCCCTAGCGGAGTCGCTAGTTTCTGTTGAAGGAAAATCTCCCTGTGGACAAGTAGATCTCCTCTTGAGAGCTAGACTCTTAACTCTTAAGATAGAAGACGCTTATCATGGACATTGACTTCCTTTTAGATCTATATAAACTGATGTATGAGGAGGAAGGAGAAAAGAAGTACCTTTTATCGACGTTTGTCCCTGCACACTCTGAGTTGAGCTCCGATCTTTCGCTCCTCGATGAGCCCTGTAGACAAACAATAGTACAACCACTTCCTACTCTACTGACATTAGCTTGAAAATAGACATATCTATTAGAGACAAGTTCATGTGAGATCAAACACAAACTAGAAAGAAACAGGCCAAGCGTGTCATATTAATGAGAACAATGACGGAAGTAACTTACAACCGTAGACGCGAGTGCAGCAACTTCGTCAAATCCCCTTTGTCCAACCCTTGCTCAAAAGATCCACGATCCAGATGACAGCAAATTCATTGATTACTCTCCTTCAGTTCACTGTGTGTTTCCTATGAGATCATAGGTTTCATGCTTCTAAATCTTCCTCCTTTCCACCATGATAGAGCCTATTTATATAGGTTTAGAGAGGCCTAACCTCTTGAGGTATCTTTAGGGTAAGTTGAGGATTTTCCTCCTTGAGTCAGGGATCTTCCCTAAGATCATGGCTAAACCAGGAATTTGAATTCAATAGCCTTCCAAGATTGAAAGATCTTCCCCTTATTCTTCTCAACAGACCAATTCCTGCCCAGAATAGGCAGTGCTCCCTCAAAAGGGCCATCAGAGCGCTATAGCGCTCCCTAGTAGGATTTAGGGGGGCGAGAGCACTCTTAAAATCAATAGCGCTCCTCTTAAAAGGTTTTTCAGTGCTATAGCGCTCCCTAGCAGTTTATAGGGGAGCACCAGCGCTCCTAAAAGAGATATAGGAGAGCGCTCTCTTCTAAAAACCTAGATTCAGTGATTCTTTCAGGTGGCAAGAGGCACTTAACTTCATTTAACCATTCCTCTTCCTTCAGATCAAGTGTTTGAGGAATTTTAAGTGTCTTCTTAATGTCATTATCAGTATGACATAGGCATCATGGCAATATGCTTCTTGACACTTGCGACACTTGCGAGCAACATGCGACACTTGCGACACTTATCAAAGCGAGTAATGTTGATGTCTAACAGACCTCTTTCTAAGTTATGTTGATGATGTGTCATGGATGAGGGGGAGAATTTTTGGTATGGGTTTCATGACATACAAGGGGTTGTAGTGTCTCACTTATGGGTGCCTTTGTAGAAGGTGTGTTGCACCTTCATTTTCAAGGCATCATTTTTCCAAACCCATTTAATGCCATTAATTAATTAAAAATCCAAAACCTTGGGTACTCCCTATTGATGAATCGATTAGCTTGGGGGGAATTACAACAATTCCACTTGAATCTAGAGATACACAGAGTGCCATATGCAAGGAAATAAAGGGACAATGTATGAGTGTACACACCTCAACAAGTGGGGACATTTATATAATGTTAATTTCTTTTGCAGGTCTTTGATTTTTCAGGAGAATCATTTCATTTCTCTCAAGCCCTCTTTATGAGAGAATCTAGAAGTTTCATAAGTAAAATTTTATATTTTACCATCTATCTCCCCTTTGGGCCTTTAGCCCCTTCTTCCCATGAAATGAGGGACAACCCCTTCTTGGGTCAATACACCCAAAAATCCCAAAAGGTGAGGAGATAAGGAGATGGAGTGTGGAAGGTGGAAAGTATGGTCGGGAATGGCACGATGATTCGTCAAAAGGACCTTCCAGTAGCAGCCCTATCCCTAAGGGTGACCCACTTACTAGGCACAATGTCAACTACCAAAGTGAAACAGGGCAAAGAGCATAATGTCCAAGTAAACATCACATAATCAAAGTAGTAATAAATGAAGCAAACTCAAATGCCTCAAATATTGAAATGACACTCACCATAATACCTGACTTGCACCTCATGGAGAAAGACCTAATGTCTTCTGGAGGCCAGGTGATGTGGTGGATGTCGTCGTGATGAACCTAGAGTTTTGGTGGTGAGGTGGTTCGTTGTTTGTGCAAGTTTTCACTACTAGTCAAGTTGTCTCTCGATACTCCATGTCTGCAACCTAAGGGCCTCGAGACATCATCTCCTTATTTATCCATAGGAGTTGGGGATAACACTCCAAAAATGGAACGTTGAGGTGGAGAAGTGCAACACTAGGCCTCCAAAGGCCATCCATCATGCAACATGTGTCAACCATCATATGAAACCCTCCTCCATCAAACCATCAAGCCCTAAGTGACGTCATGGGCTAGTAGGGTGATGCCCAAGCCTCCAAAGGCTAACGTCTAGGTGTAAAGAGGTAGGACCTTGTCTCCTAGACATGCCAGAGTGCCTCCAAAGGCAACGACCTCATTCTTCAATGTGAAAATGGTGATCATAAGCCTTCCCCAAACGTGGGGTCTAGCACCCATCCTTGGGCTCCAAAGCCCTCATGAAGGTATGAACACAGTCATCTCATCATGAATACATGTCCATTGGGTAAGGTCCTACAAAGACAAATAAATGCGTTCTCCAAGGGTCCATAAGTCACAAGAATTATGTCAAGTAAGCCACATATAACAATGGAAGCACCCAAACATGTGCATCAAACCCCCTCTTTTCAAACTAAACAAATGCTCACAGACCTTATACAATTTGTCAAATTTAGGTGTGGGAGGGGTGTCAAGGCATCCTATGGGGTCAGTCAATCCCCAAATCAAAGGTGTTTCCCAAGGGAAACATATCTATGCCATGTGTGAGTATGAGGTTGAGTGGGGTAATACTTCTAGGTATAGGGTTTCATGACATACAAGGACTCATATTGTCTCATTTATGGGTGCCTTTGTTGAGGGCTAGCCACATCCTTTCCCTCTCTTTTTTTTTAAAGTATATTCCCCCAAGCCCTTTATTAGCCATTTATTTTGAATGTGTTTCCAAGTTGAAGACAATAAGGGGAACTAAAAAGGAAATGCATATCCCACTAATGCTCTACCTTGGGAAGCAGCATTAATTAATTAGTTATTTATTTTATGGGTCCCTCACTTTTTAGAGAGGCGTTTCATTGCTCTCGGGATCCTTGGGTGATATTTTATTGCATGATGTTTTTTCTAGGTCACCTACAGGCCTAATGGCCCCTTCTTCCTAGGAAATGAGGTACATGCCCTTCTTGGGTCAATAAGCATGAAAACCCAAAATATGAGGAGACGAAATGGAAGAAGTATGGAAAGTGATCAGTATGATCAGGAATTGTACAATGACTCTTGAAGGAACCCCACAGTAGCACCCCATTCTCTAGGGTGACCAACTTACTAGGACGTGATGACATCCACCAAGGTTAAATAAGGCAAAATGCATAACTTCCAAGCAAATGTTCTGTAATGAAGAAAGGATTATTTGCAACATATTCAAATACTTCAATTATTAAAGTGACACTTACCATGATACTGGAATTATTACCTCATTCAGCAAGACCTATTATCCTATGGGGATAGGCTGGTGTGATGGATGTTGTTGAGTTGTTGGTGATGGATAATGGTTCAAGTCAAGATAGGAGGGGCCCTATGGGGATTTTCTACTCATTCTGGCTCTTAGCACTCCATGTATGCTACATGTGGGCCTTGAGACATGATATCCTTAGTTACCCCTAGGATGGGGGGCAGTAACATGACCCATATACCTTCTCTATTCCACCTATGTGTTCTTCCTCTATTCACCCATATTCTACTTGTGTGCCTCTACACTGAATCGATGCTCAATGTCTACACTCATTAGTTGCCTCTTCACTCCATGTCCATCTATATTCAAATTACCTCAATGGTTCCCCTTTGTTTGTTCACTTTTCATCTGTTGTTGTTGCTTCTTTGAACATTTTCATTGGATTTTTCCTCCACATTCATTTATTGGAGCTACAGTTCACAACAACCTTCATATCAACCTCTACAATGTCACCACAGGCAAGTACTCTATTTTTCCCACTTTTATAGTTTTATGATTTTCTCTCTCTGCATTTCTTACAAATAGGCATATATTCAAATCTCATCCTCGTGAGGTTTTGAATGAGATTTAGACGTTGAGATGTTAGGGTTGGATTGTACTCGTTAGGTTTTTTATTTAGTTTCAGAGTCAAGGTTTTAGGGTTTCATAAAATATTATTGTGAAGTTCTTTACAAACAGAAAAAATAATGGGTAGCTTATCAAGAGCCAATTTATGCACTGATATGATTCTCTATCTATTCTTTACTACTATATTTAGAGCCACTTCCAACCAATAAATTAGTCAACGTAAAATTATTTTTAAATAAATCTCTTAGTTTCCCTTTTTCCTCATCTAAAAACAAAACTGAAATAATTTATCATCGAAGATTGCAAGATTTTGTAGATACAACGTGTTTGTTGCCACTCTAGAGTCTATGCCATGTCAGAGCCCAAATTAATGATGATGTTTTGTTTATAATTGTTCTACAATGATTATTTGGAAGACTATCAATGATTACACATTCAATAGCTATAGTTATAATATTTCATAAACACATTTTAACTTAAAAATGAAGCCCTAAATAAAGATTATATTTGTTGTGAGTAGTATTTTGTAAGCTGACAATTTGATCAATCTCTACCTCTCAAGCTTGTGGTTGTTATATTCAATATACCATTCCTACCATTGGTAAACTTGGTCAATTTTTTTAGCTATTCTTCTTTAGTATCATACTTTAATCTTTCTTATATCATAGTGCTTGATTATCTCTTGATTAATACTTTAGTTAAATTTACATAATATTGTATCGAAATTAATTTATTCTATAATCTTTGCTTCGACTCCACTTCTAATATTCGTCATTCCATATCTGTCTAAATGGTTCAAAAATAAAAGACATACACCAAAAAAAAAATTATCATTTTGGATTAAAAACATTAGAAGACCATTAAATAGTTTCTTGTGTGGTATACTAATTCTTTGTACTCAACTTGAGAGATTGTGTTTGGCTCCAGAAACAAACTTCTTTTAACAAACCATGAACATGTGTGTTCATCTATTTGTAGATATTTTGGATAGAGATGTTTTGGAAACTTTCCCCTAATAGATTCACATATTCCAATAATGGTCCCGACACCAAATTCTCCATTTTCAAGAGTCATTTCATCTAGTTTATGATAATTAATGAATTATCAAAGATTTGGATTTTTTTATCCCATTATCTATTTTCAGCTTCACAAATTCTCCATTTTCAAGAGTCATTTCATCTAGTTTATGATAATTAATGAATTATCAAAGATTTGGATTTTTTTATCCCATTATCTATTTTCAGCTTCAAAGTGATTTCATAGTATCAATTCTGAATAGTTATTGGAACCCTAACCTAGACCCACTTTAAAATATATGTAAGAAGATTTATACCTAGACCCACTTTAAAATATATGTAAAAAGATTTATTCATATAAAGTATACCACATGCTCCTCCAAGTGGAGAGATTCCTTCACCTGCCTCATCAAAATAACCCCAGGTTACAAACTTCTTTAGTGGAGGGTGTAGCACTAATCTCATCTTCACAGCTTTAGAGATAACCTTCAATCCATCGAACATAATCCTGATTTGCAATGCAAATTGAAAAGTTGGCTAGNTCAAAGGTGTTTCCCAAGGGAAACATATCTATGCCATGTGTGAGTATGAGGTTGAGTGGGGTAATACTTCTAGGTATAGGGTTTCATGACATACAAGGACTCATATTGTCTCATTTATGGGTGCCTTTGTTGAGGGCTAGCCACATCCTTTCCCTCTCTTTTTTTTTAAAGTATATTCCCCCAAGCCCTTTATTAGCCATTTATTTTGAATGTGTTTCCAAGTTGAAGACAATAAGGGGAACTAAAAAGGAAATGCATATCCCACTAATGCTCTACCTTGGGAAGCAGCATTAATTAATTAGTTATTTATTTTATGGGTCCCTCACTTTTTAGAGAGGCGTTTCATTGCTCTCGGGATCCTTGGGTGATATTTTATTGCATGATGTTTTTTCTAGGTCACCTACAGGCCTAATGGCCCCTTCTTCCTAGGAAATGAGGTACATGCCCTTCTTGGGTCAATAAGCATGAAAACCCAAAATATGAGGAGACGAAATGGAAGAAGTATGGAAAGTGATCAGTATGATCAGGAATTGTACAATGACTCTTGAAGGAACCCCACAGTAGCACCCCATTCTCTAGGGTGACCAACTTACTAGGACGTGATGACATCCACCAAGGTTAAATAAGGCAAAATGCATAACTTCCAAGCAAATGTTCTGTAATGAAGAAAGGATTATTTGCAACATATTCAAATACTTCAATTATTAAAGTGACACTTACCATGATACTGGAATTATTACCTCATTCAGCAAGACCTATTATCCTATGGGGATAGGCTGGTGTGATGGATGTTGTTGAGTTGTTGGTGATGGATAATGGTTCAAGTCAAGATAGGAGGGGCCCTATGGGGATTTTCTACTCATTCTGGCTCTTAGCACTCCATGTATGCTACATGTGGGCCTTGAGACATGATATCCTTAGTTACCCCTAGGATGGGGGGCAGTAACATGACCCATATACCTTCTCTATTCCACCTATGTGTTCTTCCTCTATTCACCCATATTCTACTTGTGTGCCTCTACACTGAATCGATGCTCAATGTCTACACTCATTAGTTGCCTCTTCACTCCATGTCCATCTATATTCAAATTACCTCAATGGTTCCCCTTTGTTTGTTCACTTTTCATCTGTTGTTGTTGCTTCTTTGAACATTTTCATTGGATTTTTCCTCCACATTCATTTATTGGAGCTACAGTTCACAACAACCTTCATATCAACCTCTACAATGTCACCACAGGCAAGTACTCTATTTTTCCCACTTTTATAGTTTTATGATTTTCTCTCTCTGCATTTCTTACAAATAGGCATATATTCAAATCTCATCCTCGTGAGGTTTTGAATGAGATTTAGACGTTGAGATGTTAGGGTTGGATTGTACTCGTTAGGTTTTTTATTTAGTTTCAGAGTCAAGGTTTTAGGGTTTCATAAAATATTATTGTGAAGTTCTTTACAAACAGAAAAAATAATGGGTAGCTTATCAAGAGCCAATTTATGCACTGATATGATTCTCTATCTATTCTTTACTACTATATTTAGAGCCACTTCCAACCAATAAATTAGTCAACGTAAAATTATTTTTAAATAAATCTCTTAGTTTCCCTTTTTCCTCATCTAAAAACAAAACTGAAATAATTTATCATCGAAGATTGCAAGATTTTGTAGATACAACGTGTTTGTTGCCACTCTAGAGTCTATGCCATGTCAGAGCCCAAATTAATGATGATGTTTTGTTTATAATTGTTCTACAATGATTATTTGGAAGACTATCAATGATTACACATTCAATAGCTATAGTTATAATATTTCATAAACACATTTTAACTTAAAAATGAAGCCCTAAATAAAGATTATATTTGTTGTGAGTAGTATTTTGTAAGCTGACAATTTGATCAATCTCTACCTCTCAAGCTTGTGGTTGTTATATTCAATATACCATTCCTACCATTGGTAAACTTGGTCAATTTTTTTAGCTATTCTTCTTTAGTATCATACTTTAATCTTTCTTATATCATAATGCTTGATTATCTCTTGATTAATACTTTAGTTAAATTTACATAATATTGTATCGAAATTAATTTATTCTATAATCTTTGCTTAGGTTCCACTTCTCATAATATTCGTCATTCCATATCTATCTAATGGTTAAAAATAAAAGACATACACCAAAAAATAAATTATCATTTTGAATTAAAAACATTAAAAGACCATTAAATAGTTTCTTGTGTGGTATACTAATTCTTTGTACTCAACTTGAGAGATTGTATTTGGCTCAAGAAACAAACTTCTTTTAACAAACCATGAACATGTGTATTTATCTATTTGTAGATATTTTGGATAGAGATGTTTTGGAAACTTTCCCCTAATAAATTCACATATTCCAATAGTGGTCTCAACACCAAATTCTCCATTTTCAAGAGTCATTTCATCTAGTTTATGATAATTAATGAATTACCAAAGATTTGGATTTTTTTATCCCATTATCTATTTTCAACTTCAAAGTGATTTCATAGTATCAATTCTGAATAGTTATTGGAACCCTAACCTAGACCCACTTTAAAATATATGTAAGAAGATTTATTCATATAAAGTATACCACATGCTCCTCCAAGTGGAGAGATTCCTTCACCTCCCTCATCAAAATAACCCCAGGTTACAAACTTCTTTAGTGGAGGGTGTAGCACTAATCTCATCTTCACAACTTTAGAGATAACCTTCAATCCATCTAACATAATCCTGATTTGCAATGCAAATTGAAAAGTTGGCTAGCATTAGCATTTTCTTTGAAATATTTCTACATTTCTAACCTACCAAATTCTCCTTCACAAAACCAAAGGAAGAACTATGAATAACTTAAGTTATTTCTATTGAAGGAAATTCTTCAAACACTACTCTACAAACTCTCCTTCCCAAACTTTCCTACAACTATTTATCTCTTACGTCACCTCTGACACCGGTTGAACATGTGAGAATTTATTTAGAAGATGGTTTACATTGGTAAAAAAAATTAACCATATCAATGTTGCAATACATAAAATAAAATTCATGTTGATTATCAGGGAGAATTCATAGCTTTTTGGTTTAAAAGTTGAGATAGAGATGGTAAGCACCAACTATTTGGTTTTATCATGAAATATACATACTAAGGATAAACTATAAAATATAGGTTATATTACTTCAAGTGTGGGCATAAGGGAAAGTCGGGATATGCCTCTATGGCTTTTATAATGAGAAAAATAAAATAGAATTGCCCTAATAGGTGAGGGTTGTGCATGTATATGTGTATCAAACCGATTTAAATATATCTTGCATAATCATACATGGGTGGAATGGAGTGAGCAACCAAAAAATCAAAATATCAATTGTGACCCTTTATGTTCAAAATATCAATTGTGGCCCTTTGTGTTAGGAGTTTGGCATGATTCCTAATTAGAACAAAACTTAGCTTAGAAATTTATTTATTTCTACATTTATCTAAAACAAGAAATCTTGTACAAGGTAAAGCTTCTATAAGATATAGAGAAAAATCAGCAAAATGAATTTTGAAACAACTATTTATTGTTAATGTAATGCTACAACTTTCAAATGGTCAAAATTTAGTTTTGTTATAACTACAATGGTATATATCCACAACAATTTCTCAATACATTTTAGTCCTTATTGTGATTGCTCGACTTAGTATACTAAGTATGGAGTCTAGACAACATCAAATTGCTTCATATGAAAGTCTAATTATAAATTAACTTACAAATTCCACATCTTGGTCATATTGTTTAACTTAAAACACTTTAGTATGGGATTTAACCTCGCCACATATTTACTATATAAGTTATGTCATGTTACAGCATTGTATTTTACATTTGTGTCTTCACTTATTCTAGTCATTCTCTTTAAGATGAACATTTGATAAGCAAATAAAATTGTTCTAAAACCAACCCATGTCATCCTTCCCACATATCTACCATGTCTCATTCTCCCCTATATCCTTTCAATGTAATGATCCCCTTGTTGCACAACTTAGCCTATGAGAGTTGGTTTGAAGTTGAGCTATCTTATTTGATTTTTATGTTAGTGAATGAATTAGTAAGAATAAGTGTTATAAAATCTCTCTCTCTATGCCAAGTCACTATTGTCAAGTTTATACATATTATATGAGCACTAGTTCATCACATATTAGGGCTCAATTGACTATTTTCACTTGGTAGGTATAACATACATTCATAAAAAAAATAATGAAGAACATTTCTCGCTATATGTCAACAAGTTGTTGTTGTCGAGTTTATACATAATACATGACCATTGCCTCGTCATGTCGCGGTATTGAGGTGATTCACATCCATTTTTTCCTACCAACAAACTATTTTGGTACAATTTCCTTCCAACAATGCATATTTACATGCATTTTATGTATTTAGTTGAATAATACTTTTCCATGGCCAAATGTTGTTGTTTTTAAACAACTTGAAGCTACCATTTTGTTCTATCGATGTTCAAATGCAAGAAATGTCATTTATTTTGTCACACTTTAACAATTGTTTTTTGGATCTATGTTCAAATCTAGCGCGCACACACACACACCTTAAATGTATTCTATTTCACAAGGTTTGGTCTATATTTTTGCAAAGTTTGTCTTTTCCCTAATGGTCAAATAATTGTTTAGCAACTTCACTTTTGAGCATTCAATGAACAACCCCGTAATGCATTAATTGACAGTTGAGCTTACTCTTAGATTGTATGTTTCCTTGTCTATTTTATTATTGACATTACACTTGTATTTTCGAGGTTATATTGTTGTCAAGACTTTATCTATAATTTGAGGTTTTTAACTA
>JZKD02S1309162.1:0-11896 GCA_000966675.3 Picea glauca
TTAGGATGCACTACTACTATGTAAAACTCTCATTTATTATGATAGACTACAATTAAAAATGTTGGAACTATTGGTCCTTCAAGGGAAGTCTATGAATACTTATTTTTCTTAAGATGTTGTGACTTCTTCTTAACCATGGTCAGATAAAGTTAGGATAAATTCTTATAAAACTTTCTTCCTTGATTTTAGAGGTTCCTTATCTAAGTAAATCATGTTTCATAACAATTTCTAATTTAGAAGTTGTTGGGACATGTGTGACCATAATCATAAGGCCCACATAAACTTCCATGTTGAAATTATCTTCTGAAAATAATGTAGCTTCATCCACTTAATTTTCTTGATCGATGATTATTATATCAAAAGAAGAAGCGATCTTTGAGAAATATTGATTCTCTTCTGCTTCAATCTATGCAATCAAATTCTCTAATATAGCATTCTTCTCGACAACATCACTTGATTTCTATTTAATAGGCTAACTTGAATCTACTTCTTCCATTTTTCTATTTCCCAATTCTGGTTGATGAGAAGTATATATTAGTATCTTTGTCACTCCCCTTAATCTATTTTTATTTGCATCAACAACCATGGAAGCAATTGATCTTGCTAGTAGTTATACTTCACTTGAGGATCGTTCACAATCAACCATCACAACCTTAGTTACCTCATCTTGTTTCTTAGTTGAAGTTTGAATTGATTATTCCTTCACCTCTAGTGCCTTCTCCATTTGCATCTAGTTACGCTACAAAACTTATTGAACTTTGCTTCAACTTTCTCTATTAGCTAATATTTCCATTTCTAAATTTGTAAGATGGAGATATGGTGATTTTTTTATTTATTTCAAATCTCATATTATAGATTACATGATGTGGATCATATTTCCAAACTTCTCCCAATTCAGATGTTGGGTATTTTAACATTTTTTTTTCAATAAAAAAAAGAGACTATAAAATTCTATTAAGAATATACAAAATATTACAGCCTTAAATCTGGGGGGTCTGCCAAAAAGGAAAACATGATTTTTATCCTAGATTAATAATTTTTCTGAGATTTTCATACATTTTCTGTCCATATAACCGGTGTCATCTAGTCATGGCTATCATGGGGATCCACCTTTGGATAAAAAAGAGATTTCCCCAAGGAGTAAAAAAAATAAAAACCAAATGGAAACTATCAATTAACAACATTCATAGATTGTGGGAAGACTAGATAAAACCCAAGTTCACATTTGACTTTTGGTTGGCTGGTTGCATAGCTCTTGTACCAGATTCCTCCTTGGGTTTCTTGCTAGGCTCTTGCATGTCTTCGTCCAACTGAATTGGATGCTCTAAGGTCCCTTCCCAAGGTCCACTTTCCTCTGGTCTCCCTTTCTGTGCTTCCTAGTCTTCCAGGGTCTTTCCATGTAAGAAGATTCCAAATTGAGCCTTACTAAAAATACCAAACTTGGCCTCCAATATATGGACCATGTGTTGGGTAGCCTTATTCTCTAGTTGTTGTTGGGAAATTTCTTGAGCCACCATGGCTTTGGTCATCCATTATATCTCCACTAAGAGAAAATATTTAGTTTCTCTGTTCCTCATTTGTCCTGGGTCTGTCACCCAATCCTTTTCTTCTAAGAGAATGTCCTCCACCATGGTAGCCTTCCTGTTCTTTAGGACTATTTCCTGAAGCCTAGACATGGACCTTTTTTCCACTTCTAAGCAGAGGCGATGGAACTGTTTTCTTCCCTCCCATGTGGCTCACACTTCTCTACTACTGGCTATTGGGTCGGTCAGAGATGATTACTTCCCCTCCTCCCACTCGAGCGTAGAACCCCCACCATGCACGGTCGGGGCTTGGATTTTCATGGGTTCATTTTGATGTCCAGAGTCCTTTCTTTTCCTCTGTAACATAAATTTCATTCTCAACCACCTTAAAGGAGTTTGGAAGTGGAAAATATTGCATGCCCCACTAACCACGGGCTCTCAGGTTGAGACACTTCGCACTACTTAGAGAGAGCATCCCCAGGTGGAGAGGCACCCCTAAGTCCTCCACTTCCTTAACACTTGAAAGCAACTCAAGCCTCTCGAAAGCACAACTATAGCTCCAGATAGCTTTAGATATGAATAAGCGATGGAACTCTGCATGCTCTTCCACCTCCTCTTTATATGCGAGTTCCATTTCTTCGACCTTGAATTACTCTCTGACCTATTCTTTCTATAATAATTACCTGAATTAATCCTCGTAACTTGATCCCTGTAATGACCTCATCTACTCATAATGACAATTGGATTGGGGAGGTACGCTATGGGCATCATCCCACCTAAATCCCTCAACCAAATCACTGTGGGATTCAAATGTCATACCTTCCTTACAACGATTATCACTTCGATATGGTAACTATAATCCTTTTAGAGATGGTGCAATCTATACTTGAAATTTTCCATATGTTCATCATTTGACACCCATGGAGTAGTACCTTAATTATGCAGTTGTGGGAAGGATTTTAATAGTTTTTATACAATGGTGAAAGTTGATTTATTTTTTACTATAAATGGAAACACTTCAACATGCAAGGTAAATGAGGTCTTTTTGTTTCTAGAAATAAAACATGGCTCATCATAATTCAATATTTGTCTTATATATGCCAATGAAAATATTCTAGAAGTTAGGTAAAGTGGTAAAAGAAATGGTTGGATCTCACCTCTATAGATTATAATAACGATATGATATTCAAAGATATTAAAGTATCTTACTCTAATATCAAGACTCAATTGAAGTATTTTATAGGGGGTTGATCTCCAAAGAATATAATGTGAGTTGTGAACATGAATTTATCAACAAAAGTATTGAATCCCTCGTTCTTAGCATGTTTTCTTACAACATGAATCCATTTAGTTACTGGATGGGGATTTGACTCTTGATTAATTTTCTTCCAATTCAAATGGTCAAAATTGGCTGACTAGAAATAACAAAGAAGACACACCAAATAAGATTGATATTGTTATGACCAAAGGGGAACATATATAGGTCTAAATGTATATGATATGACCCCAAGGGGGGGCATATATGGGCCCAACTGTACATGTAATGAGTAAATATATTTGTAATAAGGTCATCCTACTAGTAAATGGGCCTCATGTACAAGTGTGAATAGGTATATATAGAGATCATGTATTCATTATTGGGACATGTGAATTGTGATGTATGAATGTATTTGGTTATGTGGAGGAGGTTCTCCTATTATTTAAGGATTTATTGTGTAAATTATCTATCTTGGAGTTGTGCTACATGCTCACATTCTATACATGGTGTGTAATTCTATTCTGTTATGATAATTTAAGCATCTGGTTCATACATTTGGAATCAGAGCATCGACTCTAGGGTTTTGCTTCCTCAAGCAAGTCATCTTGTCATTTTAGCTATAAATGTTTTTTTGTGTCACTTCAGAAAGTGAAACTTGGATTGTATTTATAATACTTATCAAGGTACACATGGTATGAATTTCATCTTCTAGGTCATTTTACTTTTCGAGACACATTCCGTGGAAGATAGAATTTTTTACTAGTCCTATAACTAGTCTCAAAGAGGTGTTTCAAGTAAAAAATTCATAACTTCTTCATAGAGGATCCAAATTCTATGAGACTAATTCCATTGGAAAGAGGAAAGTCATTATAATTTTGGGTGTAAATTTCAGAATCAATTATCCAATATTGGACGTGGATAATTTTGTACAAGTTTTATCTCCATAATAGGCCAAAATTTAGCAAGGTTTGAGAAAGTTACCATAACTTTCATTTGGCACACCCAATTTTGGTTAGACCTATGGAATTGTAGAGAAGACACTTCATAGTACTGCAGGTTGCAATTTCAGACTCATAGGGGCCGAAATTTTAGAAATACATTAGAGGGAAGGTCGGTCACGAGGACAAACTCCATTTTAGGGTTTCAAAGCTATGTTCACATAAAAATATCATAACTTTTGATTGGAATGTCTGATTGAGTTGATTCAAAAGCCATTGGAAAGAGAAAACATATAATATTTTATTGGAACAAGAATTATAACTAATTTATATCATTATTCCTAATATATTGAGGTTTGAGTTATACCTAAATTAAGAATCAATGGAAATACCTAGCTTTAGTGGAGATGAAGATAAAGATAAAATAAATCTCATGTAACGATTAATGACGGTAAAAGAAAATTGTAAGAATCCTTTTCAAGCAAGACTTAAGTTGTATGGTGAAGCTTACAAGTGGTGGAAAAGCCTTGATGAAGATACTAGGCTCTACTCCACATGGGAAAATTTTGAAGAACTCTTCTCAAATAAATGGATTAAGGAGACAAAAATGGAGAAGATGTATAAACTTCAAGAGGAGTCAAAGGAATCAAAAGAAAATGTCTCCAAATTTCAAAAGGATAATGAAGATCTAAGAAAATATATTACAAAGAAAAACGATGAGTTCACCAAGATGCAATCCCTTACTGAAACACTCATTAAGGAGGTTAAGAGCTTAAAGCAAGAAAAAAGTAGCAAAACAAAGTGGGAAAAGGATGATTCAAGAGAATATTTGAAAAAGAAATATGAAGAGATATGTAGATTACAAAACTGTAATAAAAAAAACTACTGGATGAGGTTAAAATATTGAAAGAAGAGAAGAATAATTATCGAAATCAAGAAGAAACAAGGATCTTGGATGAAGAATCTACCAAAATACTAGAAGAGGAAATTTGCAAGAAGGTTGAGGAATCCTTAAATACTGATGAGGTAAAATAAGAAATGCAAGCTATAATTGATGAAGGATGTCAGAATTTGATAGATGGGGTCACATTGCATCTTCAAAAGGAGAAAGAAGACAAGATTCAAGAAGGTCAATAGAAGATACTTGACGAAGTTGAACTCCATCTAGAGGATGTACATGCTAAATATGATGGTATTGTCTCCAAGGATAGAGTAATCAAGGATCAAGAAAAGAGGATAGAGGATTCCATTGTCTCCGAAAATAAGATAGATGAAATGGGTGTGTAAAATGAAGAAAAACCATCGAATGTCAAACCATATCGACACCCTCATTATTAGGAAAGATTTCAAGGAAGAAAAGAAGATCAAGATCGACATTACCAAGGAATAATATTGAATAATACTCAATATGCATGGAATATGGCATCACAAAACTGTTATTCAACAATATATTATCATAGACCAACATCTACTACAAATTGAATAAACTTCAACAACGATACATGGAATCAAGGGAAATAAAATTATACAACAACTAGACACCAAGCATTACGACTGAAAATAATTGATTTTGGATGGATGGATAATCATCAATGGAAGGAAGAAAGCAGGAACATAAGAAAATCATATTACTTGGTTTCACAATATGATGTGAAGCCTTTAATTTCAAAACTTTGAGGACAAAGATTTTTGAAGGAGGGTATTATGTTATGACCAAAGGGGAGCATATATAGGGATAATTGTATATGATATGACCCCAAGGGGGGGCATATATGGGCCTAAATTTACATTTAATGTGTAAATATATATGTAATAAGGTCGAACTAATAGTAAAGGGGCATCATGTGCAAGTGTGAATAGGTATATATAAAGATCATGTATTCATTATTGGGACATGTGAAATGCAATGTATGAATGTATTTGGTTATGTGGAGGAGGTTCTCCTATTCTTTAAGGAGTTATTGTATAACTTATCTATCTTGGAGTTGTGCTCCATGCTCACATTTTTTACATGGTGTGTACTTTGTTTCTGTTATGAGATTTTAAGCATTTGGTTCATTACAAATATCTGAAGTATTTAAATGTGGAAAACTATAGGAATTAGTTATGTATGGCCTAAGAAGTTACTCATCACAATTATAATTTAAAAAAGGTGCCTTTAATGGTGGGAAAATATTATGCATCATACCTAGATAGTTTCTTCAACAATATTATCATCCACATACCTGAGATGCTACACATCATTGAAATGGCTTCTTGTGAGGGTTTGTGAAAAATTGTAGCTTGAAAGGGAAATGTAATTTTGGGATTATTGGCTCCTTTTGATAAATAACAAGTCAAAATGCCATTCACATTAATAGGGGATAGGGATTTGAATTCAATGGAAAAGGTTTCATCATTTAATGGGATAACATTCTTAGTGAGCATTAGCATTTGTGAAATCATTACAAGGGCTACTAGAAAAATTGCATGAGAGCCAACATTAGAGAAGACTATTCATTTTGAGGGGTCATAACGTTGGGCACAAAGAGAAATGAACTTAGGGAAATGGTATGTCGTAGGAAAAACAACATTGGCTAGATCATTTCTCCAGGTGAGGATTCAATCATAGGCATCAAAAAATTTACCAAATGTTTATTGTTGGAGCTTATATGGAGTCTCTATGGTAATGCAAGGGTGTAAAATATCATTATCACTATTAATAATACTTTTAGACTCTAGTGATGGGGTTATCGTCTTGACATGAACTAGATTCTTTTTAGATTCCATAGGAAACAAATGATAACAATGAAAGGACTTTGAAATCAAGGTTAGGAACATAAATGAGCATACCAGTTGAAATTGGAAATTTTGAGTGATAATATGGTTGGTGGGATTTGAACTATGGTCCTAAAATTCAACAAAATTCAAGGTTGAGACTCTTTAGTGGAGCTCTCTTAGTTGGTATCACATTGAATACATTTCATGCCTCAATCCTCCTTTTGTATACAAAATAATTGTCTCCCTTTATCATTGCTTTGTCTTGTCAGGTGACTTGTTTTCATTTGTTTCTAATTATGATGGGGATGACTATTGAATTTCATGGATAAAATATCACTACTAACCATAGATATAACCTCGTGATTTAAAAGTGATTTCTAGAGGTAAGAGTCCTAATTTAAGAAACCACTTTCATCCCTTCAAAATTCATATATTTGCACCATTTGTTATGGTGGTTTTGGATTGGAGAGACCTACCCCCTCGGTAAGGATCTACATATTTGTCCTTCATAATTAACAAGAATCATTGATCTATCACCACCATTGGATTTTCTTGGATAATATCCTCAACATTTAACTTCATATTTATATTTGATTTGACCCTTCACCATTGCATCATAATTGATATTTTTCATAATTTTAAAGTGTACTAGCATACCTTTTAATTAATCATTCTTCCTTATGATTTAGAATTAAGCACAGTCTCTATTCTCATCCACCTCATCATTACTAATGGGGATTTTGTAAGGCTACAAAATTGGGCTCCTACATGTCGATGATATCTCCCTCTAAGGTGTCAAGGATCATAGACCACATGCATTATCTATTAGGATATGAATTGACCTAGTGACTAGTAATTCTTTTTCCATGTCACTTTAGGCCAACACACTTATACCACCATATAGTCTAATCAATTTAAACAATGATTATGTGTGTTTGTGACTAAATGTTCTCACAAATTCTAATTTCCCACTTCGAATTCTTGAAAGGACCATAAACATTTAAAAATAACTTGCCACCACATGCAAAAATTTCCATCACAATCTTCCTCCTAATTAAACCCCTTGCTTCCCCTTTAAATCCATTGAAATTGACCTCCTTCTCCATACCTTTTAACTTCTTCTAAAATTTTGAATTGAACTGGGAAGTCAAAATGTCAATCAAACCAAATGCCTATACTTGACTTGTAGTAGTCACGTAACTAGAATATTGGGAGTCAGAGGAATGGAATATCACTACAATTCCACCAACATCAATACCAATAATAAGAATGTATAACATAATATCATATGAATTTTGTTTTTCTTTTGAATACTACCCCACTCCCTAAAGATTGCTCAAAGTGGAAGCTTAGTCATCCCATAAAATCAGTTCAAGGTAGGAGCTCATTTGTACCTTCTAGAAAGACAAAGGATAACAAGCCACACCTTCATTCAACCACTTCTTCTACTATGACATTGAGAAACAAGGTAGACCATTTGATCAAGGAAATGATAACCCTGAAAGGAATAGTATGTAAAAATAGAATCCTCCTCGAGAGCCTCCACGATGGAGCTCACAATTATTATGAAGAAAATCCCATTGATCTTAGTGATTAAGACTTTAAGTAAATGCAACTCCCTTTTGTTTTCCATCCTTTTATAAATTTTGGTCAACCAAGAATGCTACTTGTAGTATTGGCCATTTCCTCTTTCTGTAAAGATTCAAGAGCTAATAATTGCCTCTTTTTGATGATGCAATGGACTTTTTTAATACAATATAAAGAATAATTTCCATATCTACAATGAGATGATTCTCAATAATGATTTTATCAATTTATTTATTTCTTTTAAAACTCATAACTTGTGATGTTACTTTCTTTTCAACCATTGATATGTACATGTCTCCAATTTCTACTTTATTGTATTCAAAATCTATTGGAAATAGAACCAAAATTAAGTAATAAGATTTAAAGAAAAAACAATTGGAAAGTAGAGATTTGAATATTTATAAGTGGTGACATTCTCTGGGTGGGCTTAATAAACCATGAAATGCCTTAGAAAATACCCATCAATGGGTGGTCTAATGGCTTCTCCTTCCAAATTCTTCAATAATTATGACACTCAATAACATCAATAATAAAAGGTCTTAATAATAGATTATCAAATGTATTATGCTTTCTAGTATCTTCCCTCCTTTTATGCAACTTGACAACTAAATCTCCTTGAACCAATATCATGTCTCTAGTCCTCTTATAAAAAAGAGTCTTCATTTTTTGTTGGTAAGATTGTAACCTTTAATCAACTTTCTCCCTCTTCTATCGGACTTGAATCAATTGATTGATTCTCCTTTGGATATAATTAGGTTCCACTTGTATCTCCTATAACAATTTGATTATTGGGACTACTAAATGGATGGGAAGAATGACATTAATTCCATAAACCAATTGAAAATGGGAGGTGTTAATTGATCTTTTGGTACTCACCCTATCTTCCCACACAACACATACTTCAAATGGGAATCCCAAGCTCTTTTATTATATGCTAGAGTCCTATTGATGATATTCATTACATTTTTATTTGAATACTTTGACAACCCATTACCTTGGGGATAATATGTTATAGAGTGTCCAAGGTTAGTGTTATAATTTTGGAAAAATAAAATCATTGTGGCATATGCGAATTCCTTTTCATTATCAATGATGATTTTCTTTAGGCATCCAAATATTGAAAGGATATGTTACTCTAAATTTTTTATCACCTCTTCATCAATTGTAAACCTCATTGGTATTGATTCAACCCATTTAGTGAAGTAATCTATAGTAGTCAATATCCATTTGTGTTGGCCATTTGATGGGGGGTTTATCTCCCTAATGAATCCTAACCCCCATTACTGTAATGCTTCTTGTACTTTAATAGGTTTCAAAGGCATGGATGACAAATTTTTACTTCCAATAAATATTCAACACTCTCTACAAGCCCTAACCATGTTATTGACCTAAGTAAATAGTGTAGGCCAATACTAAACACTAATAAGGATAATGTGAGAAGTGGATTTCCAAGCATAATGTCCTCTGCATATTCCTTTGTGCATTTCATTTACAAAACCATATGTTTCATCCTCCATAATGCAATTCAAAAGAATCCCTATAGGATCTTTCCAATAACAACTTTGTAGTAGAAAGCAATATTGAATGGATTTCAATTTCAAGGGCATGTTTTGAGACTTGTATAGATAAGAAGGGTATTGAAGATGTTGCAAGTAATCCACCACATATTTGTATCAGGATGACTAGGAAATCTTATTGTTGACTTTTTGAAGAAGTTCTTGTGGATTTCCCTCACTTATTTGAATGAGTTCTTGTGGATTTATTTCATCCTTAATGAAATGTGATTCAAATATACTATTAATTCCCAACGCCTTACAATTTGATTGAGTCATTGGATTTGCTAATCCTTTCCACTTAATCAAATTGATTGGTTTAATCTCAAGGTCGTATTCCCAAATTTTATCTATCCATTTTCCCCTTCTACCATCACAATCCTACTACCCCAAAATATCTTTCACAACTATATTACACACATAAGAAAAAATATTTTTATTGTAGAATGTAATATCGAAAATCCTTTAATGCCTTGGCTAGAGAATACACTTACTTATCCATGAAATTATATTTTAATTTAGTATCTCTTAATGCATTATTAAAACATTCAACGGGTCACTCATGACTCTCCTGATTCTTTTGTTAGAGAACAACTATTATGATATGTTCAAAATACATAGGAGATACTAAAAATTCCTTCATATAGTCTAGGGTTAACAAAATTGGAGCTTCCCAAATATATTTCTTTATTTGATAGAAGGAAATTTATATACCTCAAACCACTTAAGTTCATTCTCTTTCCTCAAACATGTTAGTGATTTCTTTCACAATCTTAGCAAAATTTGGGATAAATCTTCTTAGAAAATTAATCTTCCTAAGAAAAGATTGTACCTCTTGCTTATGTAATGGGAAGTCAATGAGTTTGATGGCTTCAACCCTTTTTAGATCATTCTCTTATCCTTATTTAGAAATATTGTGCCCTAAAATATTTCCCTCTTTCATAGAAAAAAAATATTTCTTACGATTCAGGGATAGACCATACTTTTTTCACTTCAAAAATACCCATTTCAAATGATTGAGGTGATCCTTATCAGACTTGGAATACTTAGTTATGTCATCCATATAAATGACTATGAACTTGTCCTTATCATAACTGAATGTTATATTCATGGCCCTCTAAAATGATGCACCAAAATTCATCAAGACAAAAGGCATTTGATCATACATGAATGTGCCCCATGGTGTAATGAAATTTGTCTTATGTTAATCCTCCTTGTGCCCTACAATATGATTGTTGCTCGAAAATCCATCCTTCATTGATAGTCCATGAGAACCAAATACCTTCTATAGCATATGATCCATCTTGGGAAGAGGTAAGTTTAAAACTTATAACTTGTATGGGACTACTAAATGGATGGGAAGAATGACATTAATTCCATAAACCAATTGAAAATGGGAGGTGTCAATTGATCTTTTGGTACTCACCCTATCTTCCCACACACCACATACTTCAAATGAGAATCCCAAGCTCTTTATTATATGCTAGAGTCCTATTGATGATATTCATTACATTTTTATTTGAATACTTTGAAAACCCATTACCTTGGGGATAATATGTTATAGAGTGTCCAAGGTTAGTGCTATAATTTTGGAAAAATAAAATCATTGTGACATATGTGAATTCCTTTTCATTATCAATGATGATTTTCTTTGGGCATCCAAATCTTGAAAGGATATTTTACTCTAATATTTTTATGACCACTTCACCAATTGTAAACCTAATTGGTATTGATTCAACCCATTTAGTGAAGTAATCTATAGTAGTCAATATCCATTTGTGTTGGCCATTTGATGGGGGGTTTATCTCCCTAATGAATCCTAACCCCCATTATTGTAATGTTTCTTGTACTTTAATGGGTTTCAAAGGCAATGATGACAACTTTTTACTTCCAATAAATATTCAACACTCTCTACAAGCCCTAACCATCTTATTGACCTAAGTAAATAGTGTAGGCCAATACAAAACACTAATAAGGATCTTGTGAGTAGTGGATTTCCAAGCATAATGTCCTCCTCATATTCCTTTATGCATTTCATTTACAACACCATATGTTTCATCCTCCATAATGCAATTCAAAAGAATCCCTATAGGATCTTTCCAATAACAACTTTGTAGTAGAATGAAATATTTAATGGATTTCAATTTCAAGGGCATGTTTTGAGACTTGTCTAGATAAGAAGGGTATTGAAGATGTTGCAAGTAATACACCACATATTTGTATCAGGATGACTAGGAAATCTTATTGTTGACTTTTTGAAGAAGTTCTTGTGGATTT
>JZKD02S1309184.1:0-11896 GCA_000966675.3 Picea glauca
GAGTTTGGAAAAGAGTTGATTATACTAAAAATAAATATGTAATCTTCGATGGCCAATGATCAGGGATTGAAATATTTTTGTGAAGGAGTTCCTGCTTCAGAAAGAAATCTTCGATCGTTGATGGTTGATGGTCAGGGATCAATAGAATTTTGCAGAAGTTTCCATGTACCCAATGGAAATTTTGTATCACTGATGATCATGTGTTTACAAAATCAGTGCAACGTTCAAATTCTTCCAAGAGAAGTTTTCGATCACCGATGAAGGAAAGAGGAGGGTGATGTGTCATTCCATGCCAGCATCAATGTTTCATTCCATGTCAACCAAGTTGGTGCCTTAAGATGACATGTCATTCCATGTGATCATCTACATTTCACATCACATCATCATATTTTCCACATCAGTGAAGAGTTGGTCAATCGTTTGATGTCCCCCTGCACTTGATAGTGACAAAGGATGAATTAGTAGCCTACTCCACTCTCGTAGGCTATAGTCACTTAAGGAAAGGGAGTCAAGGGTATTTATTTAATGTCACTCGAATATGAAGAGTTATGTTTCTGAGTGACATTAATCAAAATAAAATTATTAATTACTTAAACATTAAAAATGACTTTTAATGTTTAAGTAAATATTAAAGAGGAAATAAGAGTCATGTTTTAATTGGGGAAAAATGGGGAACATTATATAAGGCATGGAAGAAGAGTAAAAGGAGGGGTAGCATTTCACTTTGGCATTATGCTTTGATCTCTTATTTGGAGTGCTCTTGGAGCCAAGGTTTTTGTTGGTTTATTAACAAAACCCTTCCACTGTTGGTTTGGTTTCGATGGTGAGATATCCACCTTAGCTAGACAGGAAGGGGTTCCATTCAATAATTCCATTGGAGTACCATTTTTAGTTTGTATGTAGTTTGAGGGTGCAATGATTTACATAGGGGGTTTGTGTTTCCATCTTGAAGCATTGATTTATCCTTTTTACAAGTATGTGGGCTTATAGAGAACCTGTGAGGGTTTATTGGAAGATTGTGGCACTTGGAGAAGCCGCTTAGAGGGGTCGATTTGATTCCTAGCTAACTCGTGAGAGTCCGCGGGGGATTTAGAGTAGGATGGGGAGATTAGAGGAGGTTGTAACTTATTTGAGAGGCCATGAGGGATTTTTTGGCATGCTAAAGGGGACATTAAGGATGCTAGAGTCTTTTGGAAGGGGGGCGAATACCTTCTATTACAAAGCAGTGTAGATGAAGGAGACCTGGAGGATTTCTTGGAGAGGGTTTGAATCAGAGAAGTTTGTTTAGTAGAGAGAGAGAGGCATCATTTACAGGTTTTGATATTTCTTATGTGGTTTGGTAATGTAATGTAGCTGCGATAACACCCAATATGAGGTTTTGTATTTTTGTGTTTCCACCCATATTAAAATTTCATGATGTCTACTCCATTCCATGTGTATTTGGGTTATATGTTATATGTTTGAAAAAATGTATATGAGTAGAATGCATGCAATATGTTTGTAAGAACTTTCCAATCAAGTTATAAAATCATAACAAATGTGATGCAATTGTTTGACAAAAACCCATAACTCTATTGAAACACATAAATTTGACAATGAAGAATAAATATCCTAGCATATCTTTATTGGGGATATTACAGTGGTATCAGAGTTGGTGGTCTTTCCATCATGTGATTTCTTGATGCATTGATGCCAAAAGGAAAGAAGGTTGTCACTTATAGTAGAACTAGAGGACATGGGTTACAACCCATCCCAGGATCAAAATCATAAGAGGAGGTAGAAGTAGAAGGAGTTAGGTAGACCATAATGAGGACATGAACTTATAGCTACTAGAGACCATAGCCAAGGGGAAGCAACACGTAGTCAGTGGGAAGGATCAATTAAAAAAACTCCTAACACAGTTTGTTACAAGTAGTTAGGAGAATCAAAACCCTAGAGGTGCTAATGGGAAATATGAGGAGGGAAACTACATAAGAGGTAGGAATCACACAGTGGGTAGAAATACACACATTCCAGCACATAGTATCCTCTAGATAGGAAGAAATAAAATACATAAGCCGTTATTGCCATCATTATTTTAGGAGAAGGATACAGGATCATAGGGACAATAAGGTTTGGTTGACGAGGTCACCACATACTTCAGGGAGTACTAGGCGTTAGAGGATGAGATCCAGGTAAATATTTGTTACCATGACTATTGCAACCTCAATATGAGGAACAAACCTAGGATAGCACAAAACCAACAAAACTTTGATCTTATGCACAAGATAGGGACGTTGAATATCCCATCTTTTAACAGATCTGACATGTGCATAGCCTAATCATGGGTACATCTGTTGGACACTTACTTCCATGTTAACTCGGTGACAAAGGAAAAGGAAATTAAGTTTTCCACCCGACACTTGGAAGGAGAAGCTCATGAGTGGTGGTACCATGGGCTTGTGACATTAGGGAATTCCAACATCACATCATATGTGGATTTCACCTAGATATTGATGGACGGGTTCGATAACAAGGATCTTGAGATCCACTTTAGGGAGTTGGCGCATGTGAGGAAGTTAGGTACATCAGAGGCATATATCACAATTTTTATGAGGATAGCAATCATGGTGACTGATATTTCTGAGCAGAGGTTAGTGATTCTATTCATAGAGGGCTTAGATGAACCTTTGCAAGATTGGGTGAAGTATTTTAGGCCAATCACACTGTAGGATGCTATCATGAGGACCCATGATCCAGATTTAGGAGCGGAACGAACTGATTAACAGATTGAATACAATAAACAGAGAGATATGAATAACAACACATATATTCAGTGAACAATATCTTCTATTGAATAAATGAAATAGGCTGAAACTGTAAAACTACAAAACTGAAAGACTTGCTTGAATGGTAGTAGATACCTCTGAGAAGAGATGTGGATGCTATGCCCATCCTCCTGACAATAATGATTACAATGAGGCTCCAAATTCCTTTTTTATATTACTCATGAATTCCAAAACCCTAAAATTCAAAAAACCTAACCCTAGAAGGTGAAACGCTAAAATTCATGTGGCCCCCTATGGGTAAGTTGGTGCCTCAACTCCCTGGGGTCATAACGTTTTCATACGACCTCTGTTTTTGGCGTGTGATAGCCCGTTAGAATTTGACTGTGGATAGCCAAAAAAACATTGTTTAGGGATCGAAAACAGCCCTGGAAGTACATCAAGATGTGTTGAAATGAAAAAATACAAAAGAAGCCAGTTGAATTAAGTGAGAGGCCACCAATATCCACCTGGAAGATGCGTAGGGATTCAGATAGTCCTAGAAGTGTAGAACCCACAATTACAAAGAAGTACAAAAGAACATGTTGAACTAAAAATGGACAAGAGGAGCTAGTTGGAATAGGTGGGTGGCCACCGATATCCACCTGGATCAATCCTCCCCCCTTAGGAATAAATGTTCTCCATTGCATTGTGTTCCCCCATTAGGTGATGAAATTTCTACTGGATTTGGCCCTGAGTGAGCCACTTGCCTTGGTGGAGGAGTTTCCCTGCCTTGACAACCCGATAAATATGGAATCTTTGTTGGCGAGTGGCCTTGACTTGTGTGTCCACTATCTGATCAGTGGATGTTTATGCCATGCAGTCAGGGTTGAGCTATGTTGGTTTCAGATGTTCTGTGATCTCTGAGGTGTCTAATAATGGTGGAAAATATGGCTGAAGGAGGTCCACATTGAACATTGGGTGCAGACCAAGGAAGGGTGGAGTGTTGAACTCAAAAGCATTGCTACCCACATCCTTGGTGATAGTGTAAGGACCATAGTGAAGTGGGTGGAGATTTTGATGGGGCCCCATGAGATGCTCTGTCTACAAATGTAACCAAACTTTGTCTCCAAATTGAAACTTGTGCGATACCCTATGTTGATCATGGCGCTTCTTGTACTTAGCATTGGATTTCTGCAAAATCTCCTAGAGTTGTTGGTGGATGTGATAAATCCGCTCAATGAATTTGGTGGATTTGTTAGTCTCGGACTGAACATGGGAAGAGTTTTTCTATGTGGTGGCAAGAGGTAGTGCAACATCAATGGGACCCAAGGGTTGGAATCCTAGCCCCAACTGAAATCGACTATGGCTAGTAGAGATATGGAGATCCATGTTGTAACTATGGGGAGAATCTTATCCCATGTATGTGGATGCTTAGAGTTGTACATGCACAGGATGTGAAAAATCATCCAATTGACGACCTATGTTTGGTCGTTTTTTGGGGAGCAGAAAGAAATGGATTTAGTGAGCTTGGTGTCTGTTGTTCCAGAGTCTGTACTTAAGTCTTGGAAGTAGAGTGTCTAGGAATTCGAAAGTGAGTGAGGGATAAATAAGGAAGAAAATTCAACCTTCGGCAAGAGAATATAGGGATGATTTATGGGTTGGCATTGTCTAGCTTCCAATTGTTTCTGGATGTTTATATCCCGTTCAATCACTACCCATGAACGTTCAAGTTCAACCCGGGTAGTGGCTGTTTTAAGAATAGTATCAAAAGGATTTAAGGCAATATGTGTTTGGTCTGATAGTCTGGGTTCGATATTAGGCTGTCTTGTTACAGGGACAGTCATGGAGGAACAGAATGATAAGAAAATCTCAGGGGAAATTTAGGTGTTGTCTCAATTTCGGTTGTATAAAAGGGAGTTTACGGTTCCAGGAGTGAAAATAGGGTGAAAACCAAAGGCCCTTTCCCATAACTAAGTTATATTTTAATAAAGATGTATGAGATGGGAGAAAACATTAAGTTGTCTATCATGTAAGGCTCCTATCAAGGGAGAATCTCACTTATACACAAAAGAAGAAAAATGTAAAGAAATAACCCGATGAAGCATAAAATAAATATATAATTCTAAAGTTTTGACTAGTCTTATACCTGCTGATAGTCGTTACAGAGGAAAAACAATGAACAATATAGAAAACCAGAATTCATTCACTATAGTAGAGGTTGTACTAAATTATAGTGAAGCATTCATCAAATATGAATATGAAATGAAATGAAAAATGAGATACAAAGAAACAAACTCATAACACAGTCGTGACGGAATTGAGAATCTTCAGATTTGCTTTATATCAACTCTCAAGATAGAAAACCTCTATTACAATCGACACAAAAAGGTCCAGCCATGGTTCCTTCTTTCTATTGTATATTTATACAAATTTACATATGATGGAATCTCAATCGTTCTAGGATTTTCAGTTACAACAAGAAGGAGATCAATCGTTTCATTTCCATATCTCTGTCTTCATTTGGTACCAGAAGCTTTCCCTCTCGCATGCTCTGTACAAGTAACACATCTTTCCACTAGCCGGGATATCAACCTTGACAGTTCTTCTTGACAATTGGCCTCAAAAGAGTAACTATCTCGGGCTAATTGCGGCAACCGTTCTTCCATCTGTCTGTCTATGATGTCAATAGCACACAATTGCACACTTGGTTTAATCATACATTTATCTATTTGAACTATGTCTTCCATAGTTACTTGTGAGATCTCGGCCGAATCTCTTTCTTTTTTTTCATTCAAATCAAGTGAGATTTTCGCTATATTCATTTGACTCAATGCCTCAGCATTACCTTTGCTATCAATACCTAAGAGATTACCATCTATAGAACAAAATGCCTCTTCTAAGGATTTCGTTACCCTCTTGGCTTGCAACTTACCTTCTGAGATACTGTGCTCCCATTTTTTTAATAAAATATTTCCTCTGGTCTGCTCCGAAATGGAAAACCTGGGAGTACTTCCCGATTCCCTGTTGTTTGTAGCTATTACAGCCTCTGGAAAATCAACCCGAGATGTTCCAGCTTCTCTTTCTCTGATAGATAAATTTTCCAAAACTTGATTAACGAGTAAGCAGTTGTCCCGAATTACCTCTACCTCGACGAGTAAATTTCCCTGGGCTGCTAAAACTCTGCTTCGAATCTCCATCGTCGGGGACTAGAACATCCCAATATTTATAACTTTACTTTCAGTGATTTCCACTCTAGCCTGTAGCTATTCAATCAAATATTTTTGTTGGCCCACTTGTATCTGACCATTCTGAACCATCAGCTCTACTTGTTTGAGCTTATTTTTTAGCAGCTCTATCTCACTTTTATCGACCAACCTTGCTTGTTCTATCCCTGCGCTCGCCTAGTCCTTGGCATCCTCCTCTGCTATGGCTAGTCTAGCTTCTAGGGTTTTGATGAGGTGATTTTTTCGCTTCAACTGGTTTTTCAAAACCCCGACTAAAAATTGATTCGCTGTGGCATATGCCCCTAATGTCCCCTCTATTTCTGTCGCAAATTTTTCATTCTATATGTTTTCCCCATCGATCAACACTTTGTACTTCTTGGCTGTTGATCCCCCTTCCTGATAGAATTCTCTCTTTACAATAGCCTTTCTCTTCTTATCAAAGAAGAACTCATTTGGAGGGAGCTCTTCCATCCTTATAGGTTTCAATTCTTCATTTAAAATCCACCCTGCATCTATGTTTCCTTGAGTTGACTGCAAGGGAGTAATGGATGTGATGGGATCTCCGATTTGCTTAGCTGGTTGTTCCGGAGTAGTAACTGGAGTCTGCTTTTTCGGTGGGTTGGGAGTCTTTATCTCTGTTTTCGGACTCTGTTGACGGGCGAAATTGTCCGTCCATCAATTGAGAGAGTGGAACCAGTTCGGGGTTGTCTAATAACCTAAGCCGTTTGGAATGAACCACCCTGACAGGTTTAACAGCTCCGTTGGCCGCTCTAAAGTCCTAAGAAAACCAAAGAGAAAACTAATCTAAACTAACTAATCTATCTAAAACAAATAAAACAAACTAAACTAACTAAAACTAAAGAAAAGAAANAACATATTGAACATAATCCAAATTGTATCCCTGTTGGTCGAAAATCATATGGGCATAAAACCGTAACAATTAACCATATCACACTTGTTACCAATCAAAGCATATACATTATAACGAAATCAAAACATGTTCAGAATCGAAATATGAGAAACAACTTGTGTCTATAATAGATACAAACAACTTCAACCGACAACAGAGCATTCATTTTGGCTAAATCAAACAACTCAAATCCATACCAAATCAATCAAATCGATTAAAATCTAATCGAAGCTAAACTCGAAAATGGAATTCCATTCAGTCAAAGCAAGGCTAAGTATACAATGTAACGAAACCAATCAATGCTGAACATAGCTATTCAAAACCAAATTCGAATCATTATATAAACTCATACTATTTACAAAAATGATGGATATTACACATACCTGTGTGACGACGAGGCTATCCAATTACGCCAGCTTAGAATTCACCACAGCCGTGGCCGATTCCACATTTTTAAACAAGATGGAGCATGTCATTTTTTGTTTCTTATCAGTGGTCTGTAGCTCAGCCTTTTGATGGGTAAGCAGTGTAACCTGGTCCTCCAAAGATTGAATTCTCGACTGTAGCATCGACACATCAAGATAATATCTCTCTAACCATGAGCCGCATTGATCACAGGATGACACTGTAGGTTGAGGCAGAGAAGGAGAGGGTTTTGATGAATGATCGGGGGTTTCACAAGGCAGCTTAATGCATGGGTAGTTAGGGTCGTTTTGCAAGCAAGGTGGTAGTTTTGACACGAAGTCATACGAGGGTTTGGCACACAAACCTTCCGAATAGGGGTATTCACTAGCCAAGAAACACTCTACTTCCGAGTCAAAGTCTTCACTTAACACGATAGGGTTTAGTTCGACAGGAGGTTTCGGCTTGTTCATTGCCATTTGAGAGATTAAACGGGCATTCTTTTTGCCTTTGGCGTTTGCAGTAGGCTTGGCTTTAGGCTTCTTTCCCACAGGCTTAGCAGTCTCGACATCCTTGGTCACAGAGTGGGGTAGGTCGATAGGTGAGTCGCGTAAGGGTTTAGGTAATAGAGTACTATAGGGTACCGGGGGTATAGTTTTGTCCTCGGTAACCACAGGTTTGTCAACCTGTGGAGGATTCAAATCCTCAAAATCATTGCGAGCAAGGAAATTGTTCCAACAGTTTCTGTGTAACCCCAAATGATAAACAACAATCATTTTAACCATCCCATAGTGAAAGAGGTTGCTATCAGCCTGGTTCCTTTTGTATTTCTTAGACATTTTGAAGAGGATTCTATGCAAATAATACGGCATATTGAGCTGATAACCCATAAAAACCATAAGCAAACGAAGGTGGTGTAAGAAAACAAACCCGTACCGACCTTCGCAGGTGATAAACTGTTTGATAATGATCAATAAGTCATGCCAGCGCTGTTTAAGCATGGTCACAGGTAAACCTTTGTCACAGGAACTAACCTTACGCGATTGGAAGAGCAGTGTCCAAGGGACCTCTTCCACTTTGCAATTCTTGGACCATCGTTGTCCAGTGATAGGAAAACCTATAGCAAGACTTAAAAATTGCTCGTCAATTTGCAATTGAACATCACCGACCTTGGCTCAACAACCATCAAAGGTCAATGCGAATTGTCGGGCAACGCAGAGGTTAAAACCATCAAATTTCTGTATGAACGGGAGCCACCCATTTTCCTCAAGGTTACTGTGGGCACTGTCGAACATCACTAGAGCCTAGCTACCATTCGGTTCAGCCCTCATGACTGGATCCATGGTGTGAGCACATGGTAAGGGTTTGGTTTGAAATCACCAGCACACAGGAGCATATTCATTCGGTCTAACCACTATGAACGATCAAAGGGGAAGAATTAATGTGCACATGCGAGGGTGGTGGAATCACTTACCGCCATGCAAAATAGTAATGGAAAAGTACAACTGGCGAATTAACCTTCTGTTCAATCAATCATAACATAGTTCAAACCATATCATTCGGCCAACCATAAAAATCAAACGATGAATGATATACCAATGCCCCATTGTAAAATTTCGAACCATTGTCATTCAATGTGAAATCAAACCCAAATGTTTAACCAACGCGCCATTTCATAAATGTTTAATCAAAGGTTTTAAAACATTGTGACAATCAATTTCATAAAATCGACAAGCCAAGATCCATAACAATAAGGATCACATCATATATATAAAAACAAAAATAAACCATGACCCCTATGTCAGTCAAGGCAAGTCTCAAAAACATAAATTTTCATGCTCAATGCCTTACCAGTTTAATAAAATCCAGTTGCGCAATCAAAGTAAGAATAGGCAAATAAGAATAGTTTAAAAATCCTTACAACCACTTAATGATAAAACAAAGGTAAGTGCAAAGATCATGACAGTTCAAATAACGATGGAGGAGTTTTCACGCTTACAGTCGTGAAAACTAAATGGAGACCAATTTGCAAATGTTGCAAGAAATGAAAATATTTTCTATTTGAAAAAATGCGACGACAATTTGAAGTTCAGAAGACATAGGTGTAGGCAGCTTATAGGGCAATGGAAAAAGTTGAATTGGCTGCCAACAATATCCTAGTTTTCTCTTCCCCGTCCTGGTGTTTTTCTTGGCTGGGTGTCGCATCTTTGGAGCCTTTTGCTTCTTTTTGTTTCACCTCTGTTGTACTCGAATTCTCACCCCGCAATACTGCGGGAAGACAACTGTGTCGATGTTCTTGGAATTTCATAACATCGACCCTCTCTTCATATGCCAGGGTTTGTATCCGAGCCAAAATTTTGGCATAAGATCTTGTGCCTCGGAAAATGTCATCCGAGGGTGAATTTTCGTGTTCAAACCTTTTGAGTCCGCAACTGGCCAACTGATTACTTACGACCCTTTGCAGGTCGTGCTTATTGAATTCAATAAGAACCAATTTTAGGTCTTCCAGGGATACTACCTAACCTTTATCATGCCCGAAATCTAACAAATAATATGAATTTAAATGAACAGGAAAAGGTTGCCATACCTTCTTTGAATATCCCTTAAGCTCCTTGCTTATGCCACCGATTACGGTTTGTCTAGCAACCTCACGACAAGCCAGCTTGTTGGGTATGAATAATGGTAATGCATGCGGGGGAACAAAAGCCCCAAAAACCATGAGATATGAGAATTTTGCTTGTACATACCAGTCATATATACTGCTCAGATTCAACTGAGAGAGAACATAGTAGTTCAAGTTCATCCTCTATCAGGAAGCATAATAGGAGGCCTGAAATAGATGAGCTACAAGGAGATATGAATAAGATCAATCCTCCTACATTTTATGGTGAATATAAGAAGGATGAGAATACATAGACCTGGTTGCTGTGCATGAGGAATTAATTTCAGTTACATAACTACTCCTCACAAGAAAAAGGAATAATTTCCATCTATCATCTCAAAGGAAAAACATCAATGTGGTGGGACCAATTTGTGTAGATGCAACACATTGATGAGAATAAGGTTACTTGGAGGGAATTCAAGAGGTGTTTTAAAAATAAATACTTGACCAAATGATACTATGTTAATAAAATGAAGGATTTGTTTGAACTCAATATTGGGAGTATGACCATAAATGAGTATGAGAGAAGGTTTTTAGAGCTACTGAAATATGTTTCTTTCATCAAGGATGAACATGTTAATATTCAGAGGTACGTAAGTGGGATGTCATCTTTTATCATTGAAAAGATATAGTATGATGATCCCAAGAAACTAGAGGAAACTAAATAAGGGATACATGTCTTTATGATCAACATAAAGGAAGACTAACTTTCCAAAGGGCGTGGGAAGACAAAAATTAAAGTAAGATGGACCATATGAAGAAGGGGATCAAGACACTATTCTTCAAAAATAATTATCAAGTACAACCAACCTCTAAAGTACCCAGAATGATAGAGGAAATAGGGAAAATACCAAGGAACCCACCTATTCAATGTTGTGGTTGTGGAGGAGATCATGTGCTGAGAGATTTCCCTCACAGAGGTGAAAAAGTGAATACTTCGTACCATGTACAAAAACATGAAACAATGGAGGACATGGGCATAAATGTACCAAGGATATATACAACTTTGGATAACAAGAAATACGAGTTTCAATCACATATGATTGAAGTGGTGGGTAAGATCAACAACCAACCCATTTCTATTTTAATTGATTCAAGAGCTATTCATAGTTACCTAGATCCTAATATGGTGGAAATTTTTCAATTGCCAAGAAGCAAGCTTGGAAAACCTTGGTTAGTGAAACTAGCTATAGGATATAAAAGGAAAATTAATGATATGGTTAAGATATGTGCAATAGACATGAATGGATTAAGTACAATAGTAGATTTGAATATCATAACTTTGGGATCATATGATTTCCTCATAGGTATGGATTGGCTGGAAAAGAATCATGCTATCCTAGATTGTTATAATAAGGCCTTTACTTATTTGGATGAGGAAGGAAACTTGAGGACAGTTCAGGGAATTCCCAAGGAAATAACCATCAGAGAAGTTTCATCCTTAAAGCTGAAGAAATGTTTAAGGAAAGGGTGTTGAATAATTGCAACACATATAGAAGAGACACCTAAAGATAAGTTGCCAAGTATTGAATATTATGTAGTCCTAAATCATTTTGAATATGTATTCAAAGAAATAACATGATTTCCACGAAAGAGAGATATTGATTTCTCCATTAATATGATGCCTGGAGTAGCCCCAATATCTGAGACTCCTTACAGAATGAGCACTCCAGAACTAAAGAAATTGAAATTGAAGCTTGAAGAGCTCTTGAAGAAGGGGTATATATTCCCAAGTGTGTCACCTTGGGGTGCCCCAGTGTTGTTTGTGAAAAAAGAAGGACGATAAATTGAGAATTTTCATTGACTTCCCACAATTGAACAAGGTAACTGTGAAGAACAACTACCCTTTACCAAGGATAGGAAACCTCTTTGATCAACTGAAAGATGCTAAGATATTCTCCAAGATTGATCTTAGGTTAGGCTATCATCAGATAAGAATTAAAGAAGAAGA
>JZKD02S1309195.1:6997-27708 GCA_000966675.3 Picea glauca
AGGTTGATGGTCTATGGGTTGGTGGTGTAAAGAAACTCGTCCCTTATGGCCTCCTCTCAGCTTGGGGATTGGTTTCTCCCCTCGCCGTGGCTTTTAGATTCGATTGTCGCTTGTGGTTTTCCATGTGGTGTATTACATTCGCCCCTTAGGATCTCCCTCCTTTGGTGCTCTCCACTTGGACTCATATTTTTATGCAACGGAGTTACGGTAAAGTCTTGCGGCTCCTCCCTTTTTGAATTTTGCGGTGAGATATTAGCCTCGACTTAACTTGCAATCTTCTTCTACGCTACGAGGATTGTGGTTATTAGGTGAACAAGCTTATAGAATTGTTGAAATTGTTGTATTTCTTTTTTTTTCTGTATTTCATGAATATATTGTCAATCTTCGATCTTGTTTCAAGAGGTTTTCGAGTGGTAAACTTGCCTCAGGCCACTTCTCCTCTGATTGGATGAAACCCTAGAGCAGTTGGATTTAGGGTCATGGAATCGATTGTTTTTGGACTTAATGCAGGGCTGGGGTATTTTCTCATGTTGGTCATGATGTATTTCAATGGAGGGGTTTTCATAGTTGTGATCCTAGGGTTTCTTGTTGGGTAATTCTTCTTCAAAAGCCATGGTGAAGAAGACAACACTGAAATGCCACTTGTGGGATTCTCCTCCACGTGATTAGGTGCTTGGTCTCCATGTGACGCCACCCCTTGTGCGATTCTCCTCCACGTGATTAGGTGCTTGGTTGATGATTTGATGTTGGGATTTGATGTGTTAATGTGCTAACCTTTGTGTTGTGTATGGCAGGTGCGCTTGAATCGATGGTTGTGGATTTGGATATTGGGCCTTCATAGTGCAATGAAGCACCCATTGTGGGCTCCTCCTCCATGTGATTAAGCACTTTGGGTGATTGGTCTCGACTTTGGTGTGTTCTATTGTTTTTGGGTGCATAGATGATAGCTTGGTTTTGTTGGTGTTGGGTGCTTAGATGATAGCTCATGTTTAGCAAATAATTCCCTTTGTGGGATCCTCCTTCTTGGCTTGGCCCTAGGTCTCAACTTTGGGCATTGAGTTGTGTGTTCTCACTTGTGATATGTGGCAAGGTTCATGTCTTGGATATTAACTTGTGGAATTTCCTACTAAAGAACCCGAGAGGAAAAATTATCCTAAAAAACAATTTCTTGTATCATTTATCAGGGTGGAGTAATATTTTTTTTTCTTCATTATATATATATATATATATATATATATATATATATATATATATATATATATATATATATATATATATATATATATATATATATATATATATATGCATATTATTTATATATAGATCTGTGTAAAAAAAAAATATGTGCTTGGCTTGCAGGTTAGGTGGAGCTGGAGCTTGGCCCTGAGGCCTAGATTTATAAGTTTTCCATAAATATATTATTTATACATCTAGTTATTTATGTTTATATAACCCTTTTCAAGGATTTCACTTGTACAAGTCAACAAGTTTTAAAGTTTTAGAGCGTTTCAGGGATCTTTTTTTTTTTTTAGGATCATAAGGCATAACATTCAGTCAAGGATCAAGAGGATGGGTGGGTAGGTAGGCCCTTGGCCCCAGATTTTAAACTAAGGCTCTCATACCATGTGTAAGTCTCTAAACAGAGCCTTGTAAAACATAAATTTAAATATAGAATTGTTATAATAATTTCTATTATGTTCTCTATTCATCATAATAACAACTCACTGTTCAACATAATTTAAAAATTAGCAGCATGATAATGAATAAGATATTCAACATAAATAATAATAATAATAAATGAACAACGTAACAATAATGATCACAACATAATAATGATGATAAATACCTCAAACTCACGTTGTTCTGAAACTCTACCCAAAACCGACTAACCTCCTAGCTAGCTAGGAACAACCTATCTGGCTTCCTAGCCCCAGGATTCCTCGCCCCCGAGCCCAAAATTCCCAACAACAAGTGCCCCCTTGTGAATGTCCTCAAGTGTGTAAGCGCAAAATAGTTTCATAACAGATACACAGTCTCCACCCCTCCTCCCTTCTCCTTCCTCCCATATGAAAAATATTACCCCCAAACAAAAGAACACCCCCTTCCCAAGTGTTTCCCCCTTGCCTTATCCTCCTTTCCCTCATTATTCACTGCCTTATCCCCCCATTAAACCTCAACCACCTTATCCCCCATTAAGTCTCAACCACCTTATTCCCCCCTCCATAAATGGGTCTATCTACCAATACAACTGTATTATTAACTAAGTCTTCATAATAAAAATTAAAAATTCATTAAACTAATATTAATTAAACAAATATTTAATCATGATAATTAATTTATTAATTAATTAAACTCATATTTATTAAACAAATATTTAATCATGATTATTAATTAATTAATTAGGGTTGTTACAAGTGTTATAAAATTTTTTAACCTTCTAATTCACATAACAAAATGGTGTGTTCAACTAGACAAGGCACCTTTGGTGGTAGGATGAAGATCAATTTCACATGCATTTATTTCATTTCTCATTAGATTACCCATATTTCATTATATCTATGTGTGGCCAAGATTTTAAATATTGTTTTTAAGAAAACTCAAATACTTTCATGGAAGAAACAAAACTTGTGCAAAAATGTCTTTCATAAATAAAATGGAAATCTAAAACTTATTTTTGGAGTTCATGGAAAGAAGATTTAAAATACTATATATAATTGTCTTAATATTTTTATCTCCATTCTACTTATCAGTCATTTTCCACCCAAAAATAAAACTAATGATGGATTAACTTGAGGCCAATTCCAACATATTGTTACCTTCAAGCAAATTGTTTACTAGGGAACTGATCTAAAATGATCATTAACGAGATTTACATCAACACAACATTCTAAAATGATCATTAATGAGATTTACATCAACACAACATTCTACTACTCGAGACTATAGAAAAATTACAAATATCGAGAACAAAACTTTTAAAAGTGTAAATTTTCAAAAAAATAATTGAGATCCAACCATTCAAGAGGGAAAAATACTTACGAGGGTATACATAGGTAGAATTTCCCTATCCAACTTGAGGTTATGGGTTGGAAACCCCAATTGATGCTTGCAACTAAACAAAATTCACTATATTAACCCCCATAATTCCATTCCAATAAGGATTCTCTATACTAGCATGTACCCATCGATATAAAAATGGATCATCTTTTTGTCTTAAACATTTTCTTTAAGATGTTCAAATACAATATAGTAAAAAGACACCAAGTTCAAATATATTGATAAGTCAATCTTCTTCCAATAGTCAAATCAATATCATTATAATTAGCTATTGTTTAGGAAATATTTCACCTACTCTCACTCACATCTTAATATAAGGAAGTCATAAGTAGGGTAGCAATCTCAACAAAACACTAACAAATTGATATGGATGACCCTTCCATTGGTTCTGCACCACTTCACATCCATCAAAATCAGACCAAGTAAGCAAGGAACATAGATTGAGAAAAGTTTAACACTCAATGGTCCACTGCTTCGATGGTAGATTGTCCTCTGTTAACCTAGCCTTATGGAATTAGGATGGCTTCTTTATCGAGTGCTTCATGGTAGATTGTCCTCTATTAACCTATCTCTATGGGATTAATTACCTATCAATTAATAGCCATAAAAAAGTGAGAGATGACGCTATTTGTTGAGAAAAATTATTTATACAAATATCTATTATTTATACAAGAATCTACCATGAAATGCACCCTTCCAAGACTTTTACAACGTATCAAAGGGACTAGCTTAGAGGTGGATTAAATGGTGAACCATTCATAGGCATCAACTGCTTCAAAATGATTCCATTTCAAATATATCACATGATACTCTTGTTGTACTGCCACAGCCAAATAAAAAATAAAAAAAAACATGAAATTCAACTAGCTTGTTACTTTTGTTGTGACCCTAACCCTGAAATTCGAGCCACCTCAAGACGTGTACAAATCCACACTTAATTGCATTGAGGATAATGAGTATTACAATTAATTTCATTAAGGCCACACCCACGCTTTCTTCTTAAGATATTCCTTATTCCATGTAAAGGATGAACAAGTCTCGAGTTTAGAGGATCGAAAAGGATCATGGAAGGTACAGCAAATTTGAGAGCCTCGAACACACAAACCATACTATAATATTTTTTTATAAAATTTATTGACCGTCATAAATACGTTCAGGGGAATTTGGTTACCTATTCGGAGAGATGGTAAGACTAAAAACTTGGCCGTAAATAACAGGTAAAATGACGGGCATTTTTCCCATCAATTTCCAACCCTTCAGTTATACATTGATCGACTTTTGATTGGGTTACTACTTTGCATGGACTCTCTATGGACTGATAACATATTAGCTCTGGGATATTTCAAATGAAATGGTGATGGTTGATGGTGGGAAACACGAAGTGAACAAATTCTTGAGGAACAACAGGATGATAATGATCATGAATAATTTTTCTATGTAAGCAAATGTTTGTGAACGAAATAATGGATCTTGTAGAGTTGAATAAACTAAGTGGTTCTCTCATGGGATTCCCTAGAGTGAATCGTGTGTCCACAGAACAAACAAATAGATTAACAATAGTAGTTGAACTGGTAGCAAATCCTTCAATAATTTTCATGGATAGACCAACATATGGACTAGATGGAAGGGATGAATCTATTGTTATGAGGACGGTTTGAAACACCGTCTATAGTAGAAGAACTATCATCTGCAGCATCCATCAACCCATCATTTATATATTTGAAGCCTTCGATGAGTTAGTATTGATGAAACAATGAAAATTAATATATGAGGGACATCTTGGTCACCAGTCCCACGTTCTTGAGGACTACTTGGATGAAATTGAACGTGTATCTAAAATCACACTCGGATACAACCTTGCTACATGGTCGTTGGAAGTAACAACAATCAATTTCAAAATTCATCGTGGAGTTAATTTTGCAGAAAACTATTGAAATTCATCCCTCTACCAACGTAACATGTTATTTCCTATGTGTTAGATTGACTGATTTCAGGGTTCTAAGTGAGATTGTTTTCTTTTAAAACTGCACAATGGGTTCAACATACATGGCTTCATGTTAGCAATAAAGACATCTTATTAGAAATTAAGATTGTACAATGATTTTTGTTACGGTTGAACTATTGGTTTTAGATGAATATGTCCATATGTTATAGATACCCATAAATTTTCTTTCTTATTTGAAATGTTATAGATTTCTATCCTCTTAATTATTTCTGATCATATTTTATCCCTGGGTGCCGAGGATTGCTATGTCGTTCTCACTAGCAAGTTCCCTACAGTAAAATTCTTTCACTACTTACAAATTGTGAGTGGATTTTATTTCTATCATGAATTTATATTATTCATGCTATTTTTCATTTTATCTATAAAGGGTGAAATAATGGACCAATCGGGAAGCAATATTATTAGTTGGTATAATTGGAAGTTTCATATCTAACGTGAAAGAAGTATAGAGTTGATTAGGGTAGGAAAATACGTACATAAATAATATTCTTGTTAAGCATTAGTATAGCAGTTTTAATTATGCACTTATTTTAAATAGTTTGGTTTTACTTTTTCGAAACATGTATAGTTAGGATTATAGAATAAAATATAAAATATAAAATAGAATTATAAAAGTTTTATCTCTAAATCATCATAAATATTTTAGTGGAAATGATATTTCTGATCGGTGACTATGTCCCTAGTATGATATTGTGATGAGATTGGTGAACATTTATTTTAAGGATTACATTTCCCATGATTGGGTTGAAAGGCTTGTTATTTTGATAATCATCTCCTAGATCTAGGCTTGGATATCAAATTTTGTAACTCGTTATATTAACCTACTCAAGGCTCCACATCCAAATATAAAATTAAAGAATAACTGATCTATGTGAAGAGATGGAGTTAAGGATGTGGGGATGATCCAGGTGCATACCAGTGGCCACCCATCTATTCCACTAACTCAAAATGGTTCCACATCTTGGTAGTTTTTCTATAGTTTTTTAGGTCTGAAACTTTTGGGGCATTTTAAGGTAGTAATTCATGTTTTTTGGTTTGACAGCGCTAAGTATGTATCCGAAGGAAAATAATGGGTCATTTGGAATATATACTTTGATCACCCTCATGGAGAACATATGCAAAATTCATGCCCCTAGGAAGTTGACATATCAACTAACCACACTTGGGACCACAAATGTTTTGGTGTTTCATCTTCTCCAGTTATGGTTGTTTATGTTTAGGGTTTTCTCATTCATTATTTATGTTAATATGTCTTTTCATACTCTTTGTTATCAGATTCTTGCGAATAATTGTAGCGACACATCTCTTTCTTTAAGGATAAGCTAACACCATTCTAGCTAGTTTATGTCACCATCGCTACCACAAAGGTCCAACCATAGCAACCAGAGGAGCTTGAATAAGGGGAGGGCCTCTTCCACTTATAGATATGGGTGAAGGGGACCCCAATCCATTTCATTCTTGAAAACGGTAGATAGAAGAACCTAATATGAGTAGAGTTCATCAAGAGGATGAACCTAACAATGATGTCGGACCCTCATCCATACACCATTGGTTGGCTGAGCCAATGATGAAACATATGCGTTATCCAACAATTCCACTTGCACTATGACATAAAGCCCTTCAATGATGAATTATTTTGTGATGTTGACCGAGTTGAAGTTTGTGACATGTTCTTTTAGGACAACCATATATGTGGAAGAATCATGTTGTTTACAAATCTAGGCCCCTTAGTGTCATTATTACTTTGGAAAGTCAACTTTACAGGGTACCAGAGGTAGTCCCAACTACCGAAGTCTCTTTTATCTCTGTGAAGATGTACATAAAGGTGATCTCTTATACCCAGAGATTTTTCTTCTTTATGGTCTTGTCCAAAGGTGGACATAATATCACTCCAACTACCAAAAACTCTACATGAGGTCTCTCTGCACAATAGAAGTAGGTGGAAAAGATAGTACAAGAGCACAAAGACATATTTGCCTCACTTGTGTGGATGCCTTTGCATTGTTAGGTAAACTACTCAATTGATTTGACACCCATTGATCCTTTGCCTAATGACCCTCCATATATGTGATCTATTATGGAGAATGAAGAAATAAAACTCTAGATACAAGAGATAATTCTAAAGGGACAGATTATAATAAGCTCCTCAACTTGTAGGAACCCAATTTTTATAGTAGTATAGAAGAAGGATGGGGCATGGAAAAAATTTATTGATAACAAAGCCCTGAACAAGATCAAAGGAAGGAAGGAACTGGTACCCAATCCCATAGATTGATGATCTTGACGATCAAATCAAGGATGAAAATGTTTTCAATAAAATTTATATGAAGTCAGACTACCACTAGGTGTTGATTGAGAAAATTGATGTATGGAAGACAACCTTTAAGTCTAAAGAAGGTTTTTTTGAGTGGATGGTCATGCATTTCGACTCGACTAATATCTCAATCACATTCATGCAGATGATGGATGATATATTGTGACCATTCAACTCTTTTTTGGTTATATATATCTCAATGGATTCTTCATCTTTAAAAAGATGGGAGGAACATTTAAATCACATTCAACAGGTTTTGGGCATTCTACGACAACACAAGTTGTATGCCAATTTGGAGAAGTGTTCCTTCGACATGTAGAGAATTCGATATTTGGGATACATCATGGATGAGAAAGGTGTGCATGTGGATCCAACCAAGATCCAATTCATTCATGATTGGTCGACCTCAAAGACACTAACCAAGATTCACATCTTCTTAGGCCTCGCCAACTTCTACCATAGGTTTTTGTTGGGGTTCTATGATATCACTTGGGCCCGAAGCTATGTGACTAAGGGTGGATCCAAGGCTAAGTTTGTTTGGGTTGTGTCACAATAGAAAGCATTCAAGGATTTGAAATTATGCCTCTTCTAAACACTAGTCCTTGTTCTTCCAAACCCGCAACATCCATTTGAGATTGAGAAAAATGCTTCATATTATTTTATCAGTGTAGTCCTCACTCAACATGTGAATTCAATGGCCTATCACAGTGAAACATTATCTGATTTTTTTCAGATATACCCCACCTATGACAAAAAGATGTATTCCTTTGTGAATGCTTGTCGACAGTGGAATCATTACATTTTAGGAAAGGAAACGATCATCCACACTGATCACGGGCCTTTGCAATTCATGCAGACACAAGGAAAGTTACATAATGACCTCCATAAGAAGTGTTCCATGTACCTAAAGATATTTTACTTGAACTTCAAGTACAAGAAGGGTAGCACCAACCATGTTGTAGACTTCGCCAGTCAACCCTTGTGACACCAAACATAGTACTTAACTTCTATGAGCATGAGACCTTTGGGTGGCCATAATTATACAACAATGACTTTGAATTTGCTGCTACCTATCAAGCATTGAGCACGGGGAAAATAGTTCCATAATTTCATCTCTAATATGGACTATTATGCCATCTGAGCCATCTTTTTGTTCCTTCAAGAAAGTGTGAAAATTTGATTTGGGAAGCTCATTACAATTGGATGACATGAAACTTTGGTTTGGAAAAAATAGTGGCAGTATTGCAAAATCATTTTTATTGGTCGAAGCTTTAACAAGATGTCAAAAAGTATATTAGATCCTACATTATCTGTGTTATTTTGAAACCCCTCATTAAGAAACATGGGCTATACAATCCTCTACGTACTCTTGATAGTACTTTGGAATCCATATCCATGGATTACATGTTTGGTTTACCTTCAACCAAGCATGGAAATGATTGTGTCTTTGTGGTCATTGATCAATTCTCTAATATGGATGTTTTGACACCCTACAAGAAAAGTATCACAACTGAGGCCATTTCTAATCTCTTATTTCAGCATGTTTGGGTTCATTTTGGGCTCCCACGAACCATTATTTTAGATTGAGATAGTCGGTTCTTGAGTGATTTCTAGTCCATCCTATGGTCGACAATGGACACCAAGCTAACCAAATCGACTACCTTTCACCCACATACTAATGGAAAAATAGAGGTAGTCAACAGGATGATTTTTCATATTCCGAGGATGTACAATTCCAAACATCCAAACAAATGGGATGAGATCCTTCCTTATGTTCAATATAGCTATAACATATCCCTCCACAACTCTATTGGCCACAGCCCTTTTCAGATTGCGCTTGGGGTTCCAACAATTGTACCCATTGACATAGTTGTTCCCATTTGCACTGCATAGGAGGAGTCCTCCCATGATCAGATCGAGGTTGATCAAGTAGTAAAATTTGTTGAATGAATATAGGACATCCAATAACAATTTCATGATATTTTGCAAAATTCCAATTCCAAGTACAAGAAACACCACGATAAGCATTGGGTACCACACAAGTTTTAGGTGGGAGATAAGGTATGGTTTCATTTGTAGAAAGAGCACCTCATAGGACCCCATAGGAAGCTCCAACCACTCTGATACAGTCCTTACACCATCACCAAGGCTTTGGGTGAGAATTATTCTAAATTATGTATTCCCCCTTTCCTTGGTTTGCACCCTATATTTAATGTGGAACTGCTTCGACCATATTTTCCACCTCTCTTGGAAATTTTGGATATGGCCGAGCACTTTGCCCCTATATAAATCAATACTAACTACATTGAATATGAAATTTTTTATTGGATCATGGACACCAAGAAGAAGGGAACCCACTAGAAGGACATCCAACTCTATCAAGTCGTCAAAGTAGGGAATTTTCTTCACAAGGGAAAGTGGCTCATTAGGAGTCAGATTCAAAAAATGTTTCCCCATATAATGGAGGAACTTGATGCAATGGGGACCATTGATTCTTAATGAGGGAGGAATAATATATGTGGATATTGGATACCCACCTATTCGACTAATTAATAATGGTTCCACATCTTAACAGTTTCTCTACAATTTTTGGGTCCCAAACTTTTGGGGTCATTCTGAATCACTAAAGGACATTGTTTTGGAACGATAGTGCTTGATGTGTAGTTGAAGGTAAATAATAGGCCATTTGGAATGTGTACTTATTAGATAGACCTTTCCTACGAGCTACTAAGTACCACAAACATATATCATATGAAAATGTTACATCCTCGAGAAGTTAATGTATCAACTAACCACATCGGAGCCCACAAACCTTTTTGTGTTTCATCTCTCGGGGTTATGGTTTTTGATGTTTAAGGTTTTATCATTAATTCTTTATGTTAAAAATAATTTTTGGCCTCTTTGTAATCATATTATTCCAAATGAGTGCATCTGCCACATCTCTTTCTTCAGGGATAAACTACCACCATTCTAGTTAGTTTGTGCACTTTGCATTTTATAGTCTTTTCTATTCCATTCATTAATAGAATATAAGTTGAACTATATTATTCTATTTATTGAAATATAGCTATGTGTTTCTTTGTTATATATCTACCTTCATTTCCTTCTTAACATAATATAGATAAGTGGTATCATAGAAATATGCTCTTTGTTGTTTCTTAGTGCATGTCATCAATGAGGTTGAGATATCTTGAATGTGGTATTGAACTAGTTGATATTTGGGAAGAAAACTCCCTTCGGCCAAGAATCCTCCCATGGAAGAAGAAAAGAGAGATGATGGAGCAGAAAATCCTATCAAACTATTTCCCAAGGAAGCCCTAATTCATTAGAGGAAGGATATGAGGTGCAATTCCATTAAAGGTACGAGTTAACTTTTAAATTTCTTTATTTGAAGACCAAATTGATGTTGACGCTTTGGAAAAAAGTCTAAATCTACTTGAGGGTTATTTCTCTGTCCAAAATTTTTCCAACAGTGAAAAAATCACCTTCATGCTCCTCAAATCCCTTCGCCATGTTAGATATTGGTGGGAAAATTATTGTTAGCAACATTTCAGATATGAGTCTATAATTTTTCGGGAAAAACCCACTTGGGTGGATATTCTCTACGCCCTCAACGAGCAATACTAGCATATTGGAAACTACAATGAAGATGGGCAATTTTTCATCAAGAGAGAGACCAGAGGGGGACAGAGTACACTAACATATTCCATACCCTATGAAAAAACATGGGTATTAAAGACACCAAGCGACACTTATTTCTAAAGTACCACAGTTACATCTAAACAGATATGTATTTCCTGGACATCTCCTCACTGGGAGTCACTTACCAATATGTTGTCAAGATCGAGGGCAAGTTCAAGAAAAAAAGTAAGAGGAATTTTAGTTCTAGAAACCCATCACAATAGAAGCATGGAAAATGTGGCTCTAACTACCAGAACAAAGAACAAAGAAAGGATGGCCAACCCCAGAAAACCAGTGCAAGGAACAAGAAAAAAAGGGTAACGGGAAGTCGAAGAAGGACACTAAAAAATGGTGCAAGTTCCAAAAAGTACCTTGGAATAAATCTAATGAATGTCTCTCCATACATTCATTGGTGGATGAGATGAAATTCATAGAGTATGCCACCTCAGACCTGATAGGGTAAACTTGATCATTCATGTTGCTGTAACTTGAGATGGTTTCCAATTGTTAAGAAACCATGGCAATACATGTTTAAACCAAATTCAGGTCACAAGATGGCTCTTGGACTAGAGGGGGCTTGCTCATTATATTTAAAACCTATAGTTTCCCACTCTCACTAAGAAACAACTTTATTCATTAAGATTAGATGCTAGATTTGATGGTAAAGAATTGGGTAAAACATGGTAAACAAGGATTTAAGGATTAAATGGAATTTGGATGGAATAAAACATAGTAAATCTTTCAGATCATAGGTCTAATCCATTGGGAATAGATTCTCAATCAACAAAGTACTAAAATTGATAATGAAAAGGTGGAAGAAATGAGAAAAAAAATAAACCACAAATCATAATAGAGGTAAAAAGACAATCTCTATCAATCCTAAGGTGAAGAAGGATGGTTTTGTTGGGCATTAGACAATGAATCCAAAAAAATAAAATCAGGTGCAAAGGTTGGTCACATACAGTGAATTCAACAATTAAACACTTGTAAGGTAACCTATAAAGGAACAAAATATATATGGGGTATGACATACAATGTATGAAATAGACATGAATACTTCATTCATGTTTCATAAGGCTTTGTAATAAAGACACGGGTTCAACATATGGAAATCTATAATCTTGATGATTCATTTTATAATTGCATCAATGGTTGTTGTACCAAGGTTATACACTTTTAACACAAGATAATCTTACTGCAAAAGGTTAAATAAGATGAACAGAGATGGAAGTAAAAGAGGCTTAACACAAAAAATAAGAAGAAATCACAAGACTTTGTTGAGAATGAGCCATGAATCCTTGAATTAATCCATCATGCCAGAGAAAAATACAATCTCCCTATGGAATACATATAAAAGACACAGTCAAACTGCCCAATTATTCTACGCTATCCATTTTTCTCATGAAGTCCTCTACGACTTATATTCTCTTTGGTTGTTGAATGAATCCCTTCATTCCTACAATTGTTTTCTTAACTGTTGCCTCAAAATTTGGGAATGATCTTTGATGCTGATACTCTTCCTAGAAATATTCCTTTTAAATCTAAACTTATTTCTCAAATAAAATGAAAATAAATATCTTCGGATAATTTGACACTTATGCACTTTAATAATTTATTTTGTCACATTTTCCCTTATTTGACTAAGATAGCCTTATGTTGAGTCTTTGGTTTGAAGAGAACTAGATAAGTCTAATTTGATAATTATATTTACCTTCTAGTTGTCTTGTAACTTCAATAGTATTCCCAGAAATATTTTCTTCATCAAACAATCCATACTTTCCTTTTTCTTTATCTTTACACACTCATTCTTGATATTACTTATTTTTCCATTCTAGACTCTTGCCTATGATAATGAATGAAATCCTTGGGTATGGATGATTCATCTGTAATCTCTTGAAACAATGTGGGAAGAGGTTTAATATCTCTTGAAACAATGTGGGAAGAGGTTTAATATTTTCTTGTGTCCTCCTCATGACCAAAATTCCACTACATTCTATGTCAAGTCTTTGCACCAATATGGGACCTTCTTTGTAATTATATGATAGTGTTGTAGCTTTTGAACTTCTTTTGAAGCCAAAGGAAAATCTTGAAAACAACAAATTCCGGAAAAGAGTTCCTTAGTGAATGATACCTATTTCAAAAACAACATGAGAAACATTAATCAACTTGTCTCAGTGACCAAAGCTTCTCAATGGTGATGATGATCATAATGATTCAGCATTTAAATAATTATCACAACTTTTTGTTGAAATAGAGTTTTTTCTTGAGAAATCTGTTAAACATGAGCTATCTAGATTCATGAATGCTTGGTTGATGATTTTATTCTCTTCTTGATTTGCAGTAGGAAAATGGTTTATCTTGCCTTCATTACCAGTTTTCGTAGACTTCCTGACTAGTTTATTAGGAAAAGACGTACCTTTGAGAAAGCTGCATCATCTTTGCCATTTCTGTCTCTTTAATTGTGAACACCAGAATTTGAATTTAGAAAAAAAGGCTAAACTTCGTTCAACCATATAAAATATTGTTTGAATTCTTTATTCAACATCCAATACAAATCTGCTTCTCCTAGAGCGAATCCTCCTTCAGTCCTTGAAGCAAGACGAGGTGCTTTGCACCAGGCTTCCTTTTCCCAAGAAGTTTCAATATACATAAACTAAAATCTACTTCCATAGTCAAGGACACGATTCTTGTTTTTAATATTAATTGGATACCTTCTTTCCCATCGTTAATCTATCTTCGAGCTTGATACCACCACCTATGGCATTGTCCAACAATGTACAATTATTATAAGGATGCGCACCAGTCAAACCGACAGTGAAACAAGATATTTCACCTCAATAACTCTGGTATTTTAGTTTTTTGTTTGATGGCAATTATGCATCGATGCTAGTTGTTTGAATGAGTTTATATCAGGTCAAAAGGGACCTCTGGATATTATATCTCAACTATCTTCATTTATCCATTAACATTTCATTGAATGAGAACCGATCTTGGGTGTTCCATTTTGTCTTGGACATATACCAATCTGGCTGCACATGAAAGTTGAGCGAATACCCTTTAGAAGAACAACAAAATCTCTCAAACCTTCCACAATTTGAAAATTTTCTCACGATTCTCGCAGTTGAGGCCATCCGGCAAAAAACCCATATGGTGGATTTTCATAATTCATCTCCATTCTCCCGAAATATGCATCGAAAGTTAACTTCTCGAATACCACGACTCGAAAACCACTGTCCCTTTGGTGGTTTTGATTAACTGTGTCACGGGGGTCAATTGTGCAATTGTCGGGGGTTGATTTCATTCTTCAATAAACCACAGTGAGGGGGGTTGCAATCGCTGTGATTCTCCATGTCAATGCACCCCCCCTCTTTGTTAACAATTGAGCATGCGAAGGGGGCTATAATTTAATAGTAGTCGTTGGATTTCTTATTTTTTGAGACATTGAATCTCCGAGGCCTTCAAAATATGGAAACAACCTACACATCTTTCTTTTTCCCAACAAAATATTATATACTTGCTAACTATACCAAAGAATGTTGAGTTGGAGTTTGCACTAATTAAAATTTGCGACACTATATTATTTGAGGCTTTTTGCTTTGGCAAGATTATTATACTTAGGCTTATTTTAACAAGGTAAGTTAGGGTTTTGGAAAAATATTCATCTTAGACAAAAACAAAGTATGGTCGATTAGGAAACTCAAATTAATGTGGAATAACGAGATATACTAATTATTCTTATTTGATTGAAATCTTAAGACGGCACGGGCTTAAACTAAGAAAAACCTTGATCCAAATGATGAAGAAATATTTTTGCAAAAATGTTTACAAAATATTCAAATTTTTTTGCAATGTTACAATAGACGTAGAACCCAGTGTCACCATTTCAATCACAAAGGTCTGTCAAGAGGAACTAGAGGGGCTTGAAGAAGGTAGCTCCTCTTCCACTCACAGATGTGGGTGAAGGGGACCCAACTCCATTTCATTGTTGATAGTGAAATCTAGAAGAACCTAATCTCAGCATAGCTATTCAAGAGGATAAACCTAAAAATGACCTTGCACACTTAACCATACGCCATTAGTTGGCTCAGGCAAGGATGAGACATCCACATCACCCAACAATGCCATGTGCACTACGACATCAATCCCTTCAAAGATGAGGTATTTTGTGATGTTGTCCCAATTGAAGTTCGTGATGTTATTTTAGGAAAATAATATATGTGGAAGCATCACATTGTTTACTAATCTAGGCCTCATAGTGTCATTATTACTTTGTGAGGTCAACTCTATAGGTTACCAGAGGTAGTCCCAACTACCATGGTCTCTTTTCTCTCTAGAAAGTCATGAAAAAAGGTGATCTCTCACACTTGGAGATTTGTGCACTTTATGGCCCAGTCAGAAGGTGAACGAAATATCACTACAACCACCAACATGTCTGCACGATGTCTCTCTACACAGTATAAGTAGGTGGACAAGATAGTAGAAGAACACAAAGACATATTTTCTTGACCTATCGAGGTGGCTTTGAACTATCAAGTAAAACACTCAATTGATTTCATACATGATTCTCCTCTGGCTAAGGGAACTATATAAAGGTGCTCTATTATGGAGAATGAATAAAGAAAATGTCAGATCTAAGAGATATTTCTGAAGGGCCACATAGACCAAGATCGTCACCTTATAAAATCCCAATTGCTTCGATAAAAAATAAAGATGGGAAACAGTGACTTTGTATTGATTACATAGCCTTAAACAAGGTCACAATAAATAAATATTACCTAATCCCCAAGATTGATAATCTTCTATATCAGCGCAATGGTGCCAAATTTTTTAGTAGCGTTGATATGAAGTCAGGCTACCATCAAGTGTCGATTGAGAAAATTGTTGTATGAAAGATAACCTTCAAGTATAAACTGGTCATGTCTTTTGGCTTGAATAATTCCTTGGCCACATTCATGTGGATGACATATGATATAGTGTGGCCATTCACAAACTCCTTTGTGGTTGCATAGCTGGATGACATCCTCATCTTTAGAAAAACTTGAGAGAAACATTTGAAGCACATCTAGAAGGTATTGAGTACCCTACGATAACACACATTATATACCAATTTGGAGAAGTGTTCCTTCATCATGAAAAAAATTCAATATTTGGGATACATTGTGGATGCGTACGGTGTGCATGCCAATCTAGCCAAGGTCTAAGTCATTCACGATTATTAGGCCTCAAAGACACTAATCAAGATCTACAGTTTCTTAAGTCTCACCAAATTCTACCATAGGTTTGTGTTAGGGTTCTCTCATATCGCTTGGGCCCTAAGCGTGACCAAGGGTGGATCCAAGGCTAATTTTGTTTGGGATGTGTCACAATAGAAATAATTCTAGGATTTGGAATTCCATTTATGCTCAACACTAGTCCTTATTCTACTAGACCTGCAAAAACCATTTGAGATTGAGACAAATTCTCCAAATTATGTTATTAGTATAGTCCTCACTCAACATGGGCATCCGGTGGACTATCACAGTGAAACATTGTCTGATGTTGTTCACAGATACCCCACCTAGGACAAAGAGATGCAATCCATTGTGTAGACATGCCAATAGTGGAATCATTGCATTATGGGAAAGGAAATGATCATCCACACTGATCACGAGCCTCTGCAATTCATGGAGACAGAAGAAAAGTTACAAAATGAATGCCATCAGAAGTGGTCCATGTTTCTGCGACAATTCCACTTGAACATCAAGAACAATAAGGGTAACAAAAACCATGTTGTAGACTGCCTCAGTTGACCCCCAATTGGGGAACTAACCATAATACTTAACTCCTTTGGGAATGATACCCCGGGTGGCCACAATTATACAACAATGACTTTGAATTTTCTACTACCTATTGAGAATTGAGTGCAGAAAACCCAGTTCCATACTTTTATATCTAGGATGGAATTCTATTCCATGAGATTTTTCTCTATGTTCCTTAAAGAGATCATGCAAAGATGATTTGGGAAGCTGGTTGCAGTTGGATGGAAGAAAAATTTGGCATAGTGGCATTAATGAAAAATAATTTTAATGGCCAAAGATTCAACAAGATGTCAACAAGTATATCATATCCCAGACTACCTTCACCATTTTCAAACCCACCATTAAGAAACATGGGATATACACTCCTTTTCGTAATACTTAATAGGCCTTGGAAGTCCATATCCATGGATTACATGTTTACTCTACCTTCAACCAAGAATGATAATGACTGTATCTTCGTGGTCTTTGATCGATTCTCTAAGATGACATTTTTGACATCTTGGAAGAAGAGTATCACATCCAACACCAATGCTAAGCTCTTCTTTGAGCATGTTTGGGTTCATTTTGGGCTCCCATGGACCATTATTTTATATTGGGATAGTAGGTTCCCGAGTAGTTTCTGGTCTAGCCTATGGTCGATGATGGACACCAAGTTGACCAAATCGACTACCTTCCACCCATAGACTAATGCAAAAATAGAGGTAGTCAACATGAACATAAATCAAAATTTCAAATAAAATTCAAATTTTAAATTCCTTTTAATTTCTTCTTAATTTTTGTCATTTTCAAATAAATTTTTAGCTTTAGAATTATCATTTTATATACTAATAAAATTTCATTATGTTTTGATAGGGTGGATCAATTATCAGTCGCTAATCCTGATGCTTATAGAGATATACGGTTCGTGGGAGTTCAGAGATTCAAAGCTGCACAATACTTAATCAATGATATACTTCCCGTTTGAAATTCCACTTCAGAAATTTGTGCTTCAGTGTTCTAAGCTCAAACAATTAAAAGTCCTAAAAAGATTGAAGTCGTGAAGCTTTGGAGCTCCAAATTTGTAGATTTTTTTTTATAAAATAAAGTAATCGGTTGATGTGTCCTATGCCACTTGGTATTCTTTACACATGGAGACACATGGCACTCATTTTGGGCATTTTTAGACATGTAACTTGCATGATTCAGAGTGACATGTGTCATTCACATTCTCATGGCATGTCATTAGATGTGAGGTCATCCTTCCATGTCACTATGAGAGATTTTCCTTCAGGATATCATGTTATCAACAAATCTACGAAATGTTGGAGTGTCGAAGTACTAAAGTGTCAGAGATTAAAGGTTAAGACATGGTTTATTAGGCGTAATTAACTATACGTAATTACTTTGTGACTTCAACCTTCAGGAGATGTTTAGAATTCCCTATTCAAAACCCCCGAACGTTAAAGTGTTGAAATGCTTATCTTCGGTAATCACAATTATTAAGGTATATTAAACTTGGTTAGTGTGAAATATTTGAAAAATCTTGGTGCCTTCAGGTAATAAATTCGAAAGATTTACCATGATTACCATGTAATTATAATTAATGAATAATTGAATGAAGAATTCATTAGTGTCTTATGTTTTAATTTAATAAAATATTTGAATTTTCTATCATTTCTCCATTCTCGTCCATAATTTTTACCGCTCCATTCGTATTCATAAACTTTGTTTCTTAGAGGGGATGATATTGTAACAACCCTAGTTGAATATATGCTTAGGGATTATTAAGTAAAACTTATTAGGTAATTAATTTTTCTAACATGTTATTAACTAAACAAAGATTGGCGTAATAATATTAATTAAATATTAATTAATTAATTAATTGTTATAATTTTGAATAATTAATTAATTAAATATTTAATTACCTATCGCATTGAATGAACAGGGTAATAAATTAAAAGGGTTAATAAATTTAATTGTTTAATTAAATGATCTACGTATACTAGGGGATAAGAAGCATTAAAAATAAGGATAAGGAAACATTAAATAATAGGGTAAGGCATTAGCTATGTGGATAAGGTAATGAATGTATAGATAAGGAAATAAATGAGGAGAAAGGGCGGTGAAGGAGGGATATGAGCAGAGGAGGTTTACGAAAGAAGGGGGATTATCATTCTACTTGTTTTGGGGGGATCATTTTTGGAGGGTTCTCTTGGATTTGCGCAGGGGAGTTGAGTTCTTCAGTCGAGAAGGATTAGTACAGGGGGCACTGGTTTGCTAGAGGTTTTGGGCATGGGAGCCAGGATATCCATATGGTATCCTGGAGCTAGGAAGTTGTCCTAGTTGGCAGGGTGGAAACACGGTTTGGGAAGAGTTGGTCCGTGGCTTCAAGCTGGGTAAGGCAGCAGCAGGAAGGTCAACAAGACAAGAAGAGGGTTAGCATCAGACCAAGGTATTTTAATTTACGTATTTGTTTTATGCAATTTAAGGAATATGAAGGGTTACAAGGTGGTTTGTAAGCTATTATGTTCAGTTCAATAAATTTTGGTTATATGCTGACTATGAAGTAAAATAAAATGTTAGGTTAGCATTCCTTAAATTACATTTTTCTTTGGGTTTTATAAGGCTTTGTGGAGCCGAATCCCTACACATGGTATCAGAGCCCTGGTTCAAAATCTGGAACCAAGGGCCTACCTACCTACCTACCTACCTACCCACCTAACCTATAAGCCAAGTATACATTGATTTTAAGTATATATATTCATTAATAGGATGTATTAATGTTATAATTTTAACTACTTCTGAGTATTACCTTTATAATAAATTGTTAAACTATAAACCAAACACTTTAACCACTTTTCCATTTTTGTAAAATTCATTATAATTGCGCACAAAAAAAATAAAAATAAAAAAATAGATTTTTTTTTCAAAACTCCTTTTGCGTCCGTCTATTCTTATTCGTACAAACTCCTCTATCTGCATCAACAACAAATGGTCAAACATTGCAGTTAAGTCAGGAAACTGGGATTGGAATTATGCTAGACAATTTACATATAAATCTTCAAAAAAAAAATTAATTAAACAAAAACATTAAAAAAAAAAGAGTATGTTGGACACAATTTATACATAAATCTTCAAAAAAAAAATTAAACCATATTAAGAAATTTTAATACTCAGACCGAGGTTCAAACCCCCTAAAGACATGTTGTTGCTTTAATGCAGCCAAAACGAACCAGGTGAAAGTGTTGGTGACAAAAAAAATCCCCAAAATCTTGAGGCTACCTCTCTAATTCAACACTTCCTGGGGGCCTTAAACAATAAAGATTTGAAACAAAAAAATTCCCTAAAAACTTGACCTTACCTCTCCAATTCAATGCTTTCGATCATTCCAGAGTGGGAGAAGAAATCTCGGACATGTTGTTCTGTTGCATTTGGAGATAAATTCATCACTTGCACAGTGTAACTCTGCATGATCTTAGTGAGATGCATTGCTTCCCTTAAAATTATGTTTCTCACCCTCTATGCAAACCCTACACACTGAAAAATCCTAGGAACTCTGAGACAACTCTATAACAAATATCCAAATTGCCAAAAGAGATTACAATTTACCAGATGAGAAACACAAATTGAAAACAGAAGTCAGTCAAGACCAAATGCAGAAATGCCACACAACGAGTCACATAGAGGAGAAACTCACAAGGGTGACCAAAATGGGTGCGCTATGCATCAATACACAGGATCCTATAGGGGTCAATACACAGACCAAGAGCCGAGCCATGAGGGGGCCCATATCGACAGTAATAATGAAAAAAAAAAAACCGCGCGCATCAAATGTATAACAAATATATGTGTATAGAGGGGAATCTCATGGGTTTGA
>JZKD02S1309195.1:34612-48758 GCA_000966675.3 Picea glauca
TTAATTGTTATGAATGTGTGAACCATGTTTCTTTTCCTTTGACCATAAGATACCTTAACTTCGGGATGAAGTTTCCTGAAGGGTGGGTGTATGTAACAACCCTAGTTGAATATATTCTTAGGGATTATTAAGTAAAATTTATTAGGTAATTAATTTTTCTAACATGTAATTAACTAAACAAAGATTGGCATAATAATAATAATTAAATATTTATTAATGAATTAATTGTTATAATTTTGAATAATTAATTAATTAAATATTTAATTACCTATCGCATTGAATGAACAGGGTAATAAATTAACAGGGTTAATAAATTTAATTGTTTAATTAAATGATCTACGTATACTAGGGGATAAGAAGCATTAAAAATAAGGATAAGGAAACATTAAATAATAGGGTAAGGCATTAACTATGTGGATAAGGTAATGAATGTATAGATAAGGAAATAAATGAGGAGAAAGGGCGGTGAAGGAGGGATATGAGCGGAGGAGGTTTATGAAAGAAGGAGGATTATCATTCTACTTGTTTTGGGGGGATCATTTTTGCAGGGTTCTCTTGGATTTGCATAGGGGAGTTGAGTTTTGTAGTCAGGAAGGATTATTATAGGGGGCACCGGTTTGCTGGAGGTTTTGGGCACGGGGGCCAGGATATCCATATGGTATCCTGGAGCTAGGAAGTTGTCCTAGTTGGCAGGGTGGAAAAACGGTTTGGGCAGAGTTGGTCCGTGGCTTCAAGCTGGGCAAGGAAATAGCAGGAAGGTCAACAAGACAAGCGGAGGGTTAGCATCAGACCAAGGTATTTTAATTTATGTATTTGTTTTATGCAATTTAAGGAATATGAAGGGTTACAAGGTGGTTTGTAAGCTATTATGTCCAGTTCAATAAATTTTGGTTATATGCTGATTATGAAGTAAAATAAAATGTTAGGTTAGCATTCCTTAAATTAAATTTTTCTTTGGGTTTTATAAGGCTTTGTGGAGCCGAATCCCTACATATATTGAAGACAAGATTTGTCTTTGGATGAGCTAAACCCAAATTCAGATAGTTACTGAGACACTACTACTCGCCTAACATACAACATTAAATCATGGATGCGGGTTTATGAAATACTGGAAGATGGAAAATATCTCCCTTATGATGAATCAAGTGAGGGTGAAGATGCATCAAGTGTAAATATGCTTAAGGAGGTGGCCAGGTCAAAGGTTCACAAAGTTACAAAAATGCCACAATTGTTTCCCTATAGATATATGATATGTTGGGCTCTCGGCCATGTGGATATAACGACTAGAACCATTTACAACCATTAGAAGAGTATTGCCAACTCATTCTGACCTGAGGACATCCAAGTAATGTGTAAATTATCTAGAAATTTCAGATATGTTTATAATGCACCATTTGCGATTAAAATTGAGAAAGATGAATGTACAAGTTATGACAGGACTATCCATTATATAGTTAAAACCTGGTGGGGAAATGAAAAAATATTCAAAGAATATAGTCATGGAATATAATCTACAACTTTTTTTTATGTAGCTATTATTCTTTGTAGATTGTTTAGAAAGAAAATCCCTACACATTTCACTGTAGAGTGGGTTCTTGTCATTCATGAAGTTGCAAAAGGTTTTACTTTTGATTGGGGAAAGTTGTCTAATAATCTGGTCAAACAAATATAGGGTTATACAACCCAAAAATCTAAAGGAGATCATGCTCCCTTTTATATGCTTGCATATATTATGGATGTTATGTGTTTCAAAACCCCGTTTCCTATGATGAATTAGATCTAGACCCCAATTTTCACTGAGTCAATACACATTTATCATTCCAAACTATGGGAGGAAAATGAAAAGGATTCTTTTTATGAGATTTTCGATAATGTTGTTATTCCAATTCATGAAGTTATTTATGGTCATCCACCACCCATAATTTATGAACAAATAATGGGGAATCTAGGTGCTATTTCATATTGGTATATTCAAGAAATTTTTTGTTATATCATAGTTTTTGGTTGTTATGCATCTCCACATGTTCTACACAAATTTTTACCAGATAGACTTGTATGAAAAGAGGTATCCTATCAAACAATTTCTACAGGTATCACCAAAGAACTGAAGGTTGCACATAAAAGAGTTTGGCCAGCCTATCCTATATAAGTTGGTATATTTTCATTATCAGATTTTGGATATGCTAAGGTTGAAGCTTCAGCCTTAGATGATATTACATAGTCTACCATTGAATTCAAAAAGAATGATCCACATAGAGTGGTAGAAAAACATTTGGCCCAATTCAATATGAAGAAATATTTCCATGAAGATTCACCTTTTGATGAGGTTTTTAGAGGAGCCAGAACATATGAATAAGTTACATCCAGGTTTCAGAATCTTCCTAAAAGGTATCAATCAGGTTTTCTTAATTTCCAAAAGAACATAAGGAGTGGTTTACCCAATATTTTACAAGTAGAACAAAGTCTTATTCATAATGGTAATCCAACTTCATAGGTGACACCATCATCAAATCCCAAGCAACATGACCTTCCTGAGGTCAAAACCAAATAAGTTGAAAAAAAAACAGAGATATTGTCCAAGGACACAACAATTACAGGATCAACCTTACCAAGTAAGATCTTTCAAGAAACATTTTCATTGTTTGAAGCCTTCATGAAGAATGGACATACTTTTCCTCAGTTGACTTCAAACACTAAAACTCCTGTAAAAAATGTCACAACTCAAGGGGAATGTTTTGCACTTGCAATTCCCATCCCATCTTTAACACCCTTAGCAACATGTTCTGAGATGCGTGGTTCAGAGGTAATAAATGTAGATGATTTGATACCCATTGGACTGAAATAGATTACTTGATCGGATTTCTTCTTCAACAAGAAAATAAAATATATTGTACGAAGAGAAGTTCAACAAAAAGGAGGAGTAATTACTAAAAGGAAAAAAATGATATTTGATGGACATGGTCAATGTGATCTTGAATTGGAAAAATAGGTAGAAGTTTCCTTGGGGGTATTTGCAATACCTAACTTATGGTCAATATATAAATTGAGAGAGAAGCTTGGCAAGAAGTTTTTTATAATTGAGCAGTTGCAAAAGGATTTGAGACAAACAAAGGTTATTTTCAAGGAGAAAGTCATTTCTGAGTAAGCTTAGGTCAAACGGGGTTTTGAGTATCATATCAAATAGTTAGAGGAGAAATTGAAGGTAAGTCTTCAAGATCAACACTTGAGTAAGAATACTATTTCCCAAAGAGATGCATTCATAAGTCAATTGCAAGTTCTAACAATTACCATTGAAAGTACAGTTATTGATATCTTTGCTTTTAAGAAACACACATTGGAAATCAATGAGGGATTGCAGATAGTTCAACATAATTTCTATGAAAGTTTGGATATTATACAAAAGCATTATCATCCCATCAATAATTCATTTCAAATTATTGTTGACAAAGAGAAAGAATCTATTATTTCTAGATCCAAAATTTCAGGAACTCATAATGTGGAAGAAAAATCTCAATATACCAGGGTTTGTTCCTTTTTTAGAAATTGAACAGTTGAAAGGAGAAATGGCATTAAAATCTTGGGAAAACAATCTTGAAGAAAGAAAAATATAATCTAAAGAATCAAAGAATGATTGTCTAAATTCTCTTTTAGCTTTGAATGGAGAGATGGAATAAATTGATATCGGGGATATTCATTCTTTTATTGGGAAAGTTGAGGTTGAAAAAAGAAAAGAAAAATTGAAGAAAAGAAGGGAGAGAATGCAAAATACTATATTTCAATTCAATCATGCTAACTTGCAATCATTAAATGATATTCTTGTCAATCAAAGTTTACAATATCATAATACCCAGTAGGTTGTTGTGAAAATTCAAATGAATTTACCACTAGTGCATAAAAAGGATTTTACCTTTGAATTAAATGTCTATACAGAACCCCCCATGTTTGTACTTTCATTATTAGATTTGCACACACAATACAAGGATACAGAAAAAATAGTTTCAACTACAACCAAATCAATGAAATATAAACCTTAATATAGTCAACAAGTGAAGGAGTTTCGAGAAGAAGGACACATGTTCAAATCTTTGTAATATTTACTTAGTTTAGATTTTATTCTATTTTGAGAGATAGAATTGTGGAAGTCTAACCAATTTTGGTTAAGACTATTTTTTTATAAATAAACATATTAGAGATATAATCAAGTCTTTTTTGGGCCAAATGTAAAGAGATACTTATTAATACAAATTTATATCGGAAAGACATAGATTATACATTTCATTTCTTTGAGTTATGTGTTTTTTGTGTGTTGCTACTTCATCATAATACATTTTCTTCACTCTATGGTTATTAAGGATTGAAAGATTTCAATTTAGTAATACATCTACTGTGGTTCATATAATTCGATGTTTGTTAAGCTACATATTTTCCTATGTTATTACTGTAAGTAAAACAGGACATGTATATGTGTGGATTTCCTCATATTAATTCATCTTTAATACATTCTCTTCATGTTTATTCTATTGCAAATAAGTTAAGATTTATCAACATTGGATACCTTACTTTGTTTGTCAATTTTTTTTTCTATAATTCTACTTTCCATTTCTTAAATATAGATAAAACTCAAAGGAAGAGATATTGCCTCTATGTTTTCTAAATCATTAGGTTATTAAAGATTCATCTCAAGATGAAGGTAGAAAATCAATATAAAAACAAATATTATAAATTTTGGATGCCTGACATTATTTTGTGAGCCCAGAGTCAATATTTGGAACAACACTATCAATAGTTAGTGATCTTACAGATGATCGTGCCGATCCTAGAAGGATGAGATCTGACTTTGATGGAGACCCACATGCTCTCATAGCCACAAAACCAATAATTACCATGAATTGCTATATTATTTTGGCATTCGACCCTTTGGCCTATGCAAAAGGTTAAAGGGAATCCATATTGGAAAACTACCATGAATGAAAGGGATTTTGATCCTCTTCCTTCCAATTGGAGCAAGTGGATAGATACAAACATCTCTCTAGTGCATTTACTTCATCATATCCATACAAACATCTACATCTTCAACAAAAACTTCACTAAGAAGAAACTGACACATTTGTGAGGTATCCTCGGAATGAAGAACTCAATTGCAAAGAAGTTGTCCTAGTCAACATTTTATTTTGAGTGGGCGTTTGTTCCCATGCGGTTTTCCTTCCCTCCTTTTCAGGTCTTCTATATTTTTGTTATCGCTCAAGATTTTCCAGGATATTTTTGGAATGATTCCAAGGTAGCCCAAGGGATAAGACTTAGGATGAGTCTTAAAGCCAAATTTACAGTAAGGTAATTGTGCAATGTTTGGGAATTTTTTCCCTCTCTCTCTCTCTCTTTATCAAAACTATAGGACCTCAAACAATATCAACTCATATGAAACATGCTCTCAACTATCAAAGGAATACTTCTATTATTGTTTCATACAATCAATTTTTAAAGGAGAATAAAGTGGTGAATTAGAAGAAAAACGAGACAAACATATAGGGAACTATTGAGAATGAATCATGTATCTTATGGAAAAAGAACAACGTGTTGAGAAATTAAGAATTCAACAACTATAATTGTAACACACCTACTATGGGGACTATAATTTTTCACCTTTTTCTTCCTTCTTCATTATCAAGGGATAGAGTTTCTGAATTCCTATGAGGTTCTATCGTAGGCGAGGTACTCCAATCAGGACCTTCACCAAACCAATTGACTGATTCTTTCATTGAAAATTTGTCATGTACAATTCACACACCAAGTGTAGGATTCACTTCCATGTCTCCTTCGATTGTGACCCCAGGCTAAGCCAAGAGGCACCTTTTGCATTTTGGGACTTCGGAAGATGGGAGTTTGAAATGCAAGCGTGTCAAATTCTTCGACTCTTCAAACCTTGAAACCAAAAATCCTATTCACACCAAGCCGCTTCGGGATTTCACTCACAAGAACTTCACGTACTGAGATTTCACGATGTATGAAGATGGGGGTTCATACCCTTCGGATTTTCGGGTGCCAAAACACTGAAACCCATATATATATACTAAGTTCCTTTTGGGGTTTCACAAGTCAGGATTTTGCGATATGCAAGGATGAGGGGCCTCGCATCTAGGATACCCGTGAGCCAAAAATCTAAACCATATATCCACTAATCACTAAACTCATTCTTGGGTTTCGTAGGTCAGGATTTCGCGATGTGCGACGACAAGAGGACTCACACCTAGGATATCCGAGAGCCGAAACTTTGAAGCTCATATACCCTCTAAACTCCCTTTGGGGTTTCGCAAGTCGGGATTTCGCGATGTGCGATGAAAAGAGGTATTGCATCTGGGTTTCCTAGGAGCCAAAACTCTGAAGTTCATATATATGTGCGCTAAGCTCATTTCAGGGTTTCGCAAGTCAGGATTTCTTGATGTGCGATGACAAGAGGTCTCACATCTAGGTTTTCCGAGAGCTGAAACTCCGAAGTTCATATATATATGCTAAGCTCATTTCGGGGTTTCGCAAGTTGGGATTTCGCGATGTGCGATGACAATAGGTCTCGCATATGGGTTTCCCGGGAGCCGAAACTATGAAGTTCTTATATATATGCTAAGCTCGTTTTGGCGTTTCGCAAGTCGGGATTTTGTGATGTGCAATGACAATAGGTCTCGCATCTGGGTTTCCCGAGAAGCGAAACTCTGAAATGCCGATATATATATATATATATATCACCCTAAGTTCATTTCGGGGTTTTGCGTCTGGCGAGCACAAGGAAACTTACCCTTGGGTTTCCCGTTTGCCGAAACTCCAAAAAACCAAAACCTATCCATGCTAGACTATTTCAGTGTTCCACAAATCGGAACTTCGCATCTAGTGAGTACAAGGAAACTTACACTTGGGTTTCCCAGTTGCCAAAACTCTGAAACACCAACATCTTTGGGAACCATTCTTTCCGGTGCAAGGTTTCCAAACTTAAGCCATAAAATCCTTCAACGGATTCTTGGGTAATTTTCACCAGGATGGGTGACCTGACTGAAAGGTCTTCTTAGATTATCAAGCTATGAACCCTGTGACAGGGGTGAGGTAAGCTTAAATATTTACTTAAAAATGGTAGTCCCTTCCAGAAACTCATTCCGGCTCTGGAATATGATGGAGCTTACCAGAAGGAGATGCCTTTGGGAAAACAAAATAGGGCATATCATGGGTTGTGTACATGGGACAACTCTCTAGGGAACGAGCTCGAATCTGAACTTATAACTTCTATATGTAAACCGATTATAGTTATATAATTTTAAGCACGCATTCATTCTTGCTGATCAAAACACTAGGAAAACACTTCTATACAGAAATCAATCATTTATAAGTGTACAAACATGAGCATGCATCCATTATATTTAATTCAAGATGCAATATGTAAACACTTATAAAAAAGAACACCAAGTATGGAACGACTGCTAAGAGGGGTGCTCATTTCCACCCAACCATAGGCTCAGCGACTCCCAATGGATTTACCCCCGAGCTAGACCATGAGGATTTAAGACTCAGTCTCCTACTTCCCACTCATTGGAAGTCAAGGACGAAGGTTACTCTCCTTCTCCTCTACTCAAGACGCGCTGTATTTTCCAGAGTTCCTCTGGTTCTCCTTCTACAATTCCTGTTGTGTGCACTCTCTCCCCACACTTCCTTCTTTGCTTTGTCCTGTAAGGTTGCATGTGGTGTGAATTCCCCCATAGTGGTCAGGTCTGATTGCTTCTATGGATGGGCGGTTCACCCCCATCCCCTCATTAACTCATGAGGAGCCTCCCCACCTACCATCTTGGAAAGTAGTTCACTCTAGGGCCAAAAAGAAACTTTGGTCTTTGAGTTAGTAAATACCAATATGGTATTGGTTTGGTGGAAGTTAACGCCACCATTCCAGGTGCCTTCCACCACCTTTCATCAGCCATCGTGGTCTCGTTTTTCAGCACATCCCCCTCCTAGTAGTCATGCAACTCATATTCACACATCATTTACATTCATTGAACCTTTTATACAGGGTCCATCAAATCACACATTCACATCTTGGAGTTTGCCATAGTTATTGGCCAATATAGTTATTTTTACAGACTGGGGGAAATAGGGTGTTACAATTCACTCCCCCTTAAAGGAACATCGTCCTCGATGTTCTATCTATCAATAAAACGTGTAAGTATAGAAGTAAACAAAATCAGATATGCCCATTTCATGGCATCTTCCATTTCCCATGTAACCTCATCTAGGCCAAAATGTTTCCACTGCACCTTGACCTATGCAATGGTTTGGTTCTTGAGTGGGGTTTCCTTTCTATCCCGTATACATTGAGGTTCTGGTAGGAATTCTCCCTCCGGTTCCACCTAGATTACAGACCAGTCAATTATATGATTAGAATCATGTATATATTTCTTCAATAATGAAACATGGAAAACATTATGTGCTTTTACTATGGGAGGAAGTGCTAGCCTATAGGCTATAGGTCCTACTCTTTCTAAAACTTCAAAGGGTACACAATATCGAGGTGCCAACTTGGCACATGCTCCCATTTTCAGGGAACTCTTCCTGGGCCTAACTCTGAGGTATATGTGGTCTCCTGCCTTGAACTCTCTTGGAGTTCTCTTTTGGTCGGCGTAACTTTTCTGTCGGTTTTGAGCGACCTTTAGATTTTGTTTTATCTGAATCACTTGTTGTTCCATTTATTTCAACATGTTGGGTCCAATAGTAACTCTTTTTATGGTATTACTTCAACTGACTGGAGTATTACATGGCCTACTGTAGAGGACTTCGAAAGGGCTCATCTTTAGGTATTCTTGGTAGCCGTTGTTGTAAGCGAATTCTACTAGTGGTAGGAAATCTTCCGACTTTTTGGGTTGATGCATTATGTGCATCCTGGGCATGTCTTCTAATGTTTGGTTCACCCTTTCCATCTATCCATTGGTTTGAGGGTGATAGGTTGTGCTAAATAGTAACTTGGTCTTCAAACCAGCCATCAGTGATTTCCAAATGTTGGAGGTAAATTTTGTGTCTCTGTCAGACACGATCTCTTTTGGCATGCAGTATGAATATCTCCTTCATGAATATGCTGGCGATGTCTATTTCCTTACAAGTCGACTTGACGGGGATAAAATGAGTGGACTTGCTCAATTTATCCACCACTACCATGATGGCGTCATTTTGTTTGGTCGAGGTTGGTAATCCGATGATGAAATCCATGGAGATGGTTTCCCATTTCCATTCTAGGATTGGTAGAGGTTGTAATAATCCTTCTGGGTGTCGATGTTCTTCTTTAACCTGTTGGCATTCTATGCATTTGGCTAAGTACTCAGCTATGTCTTTCTTCAATCCAGGCCAATAGAATTGTTTCCTGGTGGCCATGATCCTCTTCCAGTATTCCGGATGACCAGTATAGGGTCTTTTGTGCAGTTCATCCATTATGAACCTCTTCAAGTCGTCACAATCTGGGATATACAATCTGTTTCTGTAAGTGAGTAGACCTCCTTCCATCATCTGTTATCCTCCATACTTTATCCCTGTGGGTTCTTGCTACAGGTACAAGGCCATGGTCTGGAAGAATGTGTCTATCTCTTGTGCATTTCTGACTCTTTCCTTGACATTCGTCTCACATGTGCTTTCCGCTTCTAGGTGAATTGTTTTCATGCTTCTGCTAAGGGCATTGACCACCCTATTTTCATTTCCCTTAATATGTTTGATTTCAAAATCAAACTCGCTGAGGAGGGCCATCCACCTAGCTTGTCTGGCATTGAGCTTCAGTTGGTCAAATAGATATCACAATCCACAGTGGTCTATCATAAGTACAAATTTTCTTCCCAGGAGGTAATGAATCCACATTTTTAAGGCGTGCACTATGGTGGCCAGCTCTAGATCATGGGTCACATAGTTGACTTCGGGCTCATTCAATTTTTGAGATTCATAGCAAACCACACTTCCTCCTTGCATAAGGACTCCTCTGAGCCCTTCCTTACATGCATCTATGCACACAAGGAAGTCAGGTTCGGAATCAACGATCTTCAACACAGGTGCATGGGTCAGTAGATGTTTCAGGGTTTGAAATATTTTTTCACATTTTTGTGTCCACATAAATTTTGTCCCCTTCTTCTAGAGGGTAGTGATTGGACACCCAATCTTAGAGAATCCTTTTATAAATCTCCTATAGTATCCTTCCAAGCCCATAAAGGATCTGATATCCGAAACATCCTTTGGGGTAGGCCATTCCATGATAGACCTGATTTTATCAGGGCCTACCACTACCCCTTCTTCAGATAGGACATGGCCCAAGTAATGTATTTTCTTCTGGAAAAAGTCACACTTGCTAAATTTGGTGTAGAGTTGATGTTCTCTTAGAACTTGAAGCACAAGCCTAAGGTGTTCCTTATGTTCCTCTCTATTCTTGGAGTAAATTAATATGTCGTCAATAAAAACCAACACAAATTTGTCTAAACATTTACTGAGCACATTGTTCATCAAGCACATAAAAGTGGCAGGGGCATTGGTCAATCCGAAGGGTACTACTACAAAATCGTAGTGACCATATCTCATCCTAGAGGCAGTTTTGTGGATGTCTTCGCTCTTGATTCAGACTTGATGGTATCTAGATATCAAGTCAATCTTTGAGAAGATAGAGGCACCTCCCAATTGATCGAACAAGTCATCGATCCTGGGTAAAGGGTACTTGTTCTTTATGGTTACCTTATTAAGTTGTCTATAATCTATACACAGTTGGAGGGTACTGTCTTTCTTTTTCACAAACAGGACTGGTGCTCCCCATGGAGACACGCTGGGCCAGATATAGCCCCTGTCCATCATTTCTTTCAATTGTAATTTAAGTTCAACTAGCTCAGGTGTGCTCATCCTGTAGGGTGTCCTAGACACTAGCACTTCTCCTGGTGCAAGTTCTATTGAGAAGTCAATTTCCCTTCTCGGAGGTAGACATGATACCTCTTCCGAAAATACATCTATGTATTCTCTCAGTGTGGGGTGGTCTTCGAGGCATGGTTTGTCACCTTTGATTGTTTTCAACACCTGTATTGCATATAGTGGACATCCTTTTCTGCAATACTTTCTCATTTGAAGAGATGATATTTGTCTCACCGAGACAAGTTTTTGGATCCCTTGAAGGGTTTTGCTCCTTCCTTCTTCACTTACACACCTCAAGGTTTTATGGTAATAGTCTAGTTTGGCTTTGTGGGTGGCTAGCCATTCCATACCAATCAACAGATCATATGATCCTAGGGGTAATATGTTAAGGGTTGCTTGGGTGGGGAACTCACCCATAATGAATTGGAAATCTAGTATGACCTCCGCTACCCTTCTTTTGGTTCCAGTGGCTAACTGTACCAACCATGGATTGGCATTTTTATGTGGCTGTAGTTTAAATTTATCCATAGCCTTAGAGGATATATAACTCAAATTTGAACTAAGGTCAATCAGAATAGACACTAGATAGTTGGTTATCATGCCTTCGATTTCCACCACTGAAGCTTGGTGGTCAGCTTGGTTATTATCCAAGGCTGCATAAATTTGTGGCACACTCCTTGCCACGTCATTGATGGTGGTAGCTTCTTGAACGTTGTAAATTCTCTGGTTGTTCTGTTGTTGGTGCAGGTAGTCCCTTAGTAGATGTTCTTCTCCACAACCCCAACATTTAAAAGGTTCTCTCTTTGGGTTATTAGTCTTTACTGGGGCAGATCCAGAAAGTTTATTTCCACTCAAGGAGGGAAATTTCTGCTGGTGTACACTTCGGGCTGGGAAGCTCATCCTTGAGTTTTTTTTATAGTCCTTAAATCTTGGGGGTTTAAACCCCTTTTTATATAATCCCGAACTATTCTTCTACTTCCAGCCTTCGTGAGGTCTTGTTTGATGCCCAATTTGTTCATAACAATATCTTGCCTTTCAGATAGTATCTTCTAGGGTATTTGGTTCGTCAAATTCAATTCTATTTTGATAGTCCTTAGGTAGTCCACTGATGAATCATTGCACCTTTTCCTTTTCTACTTTTATGTAGGGTACATACCTCAACAACTTGAGGAATCTTCTAACATATTCCTCTATGGTGAGTTTCCCCAGCTTGAGTTCATAGAATTCTTTAGCCTTTTCGTTGAAGTATTTTTGTGACAGATATTTCTTCCTGAAGTATTTCTCAAACTGTTCCCAGGGCAAGTCTTCTTCGTGAATCCCTTTTACATTCTTAAGGTCTTACCACCAAATGGAATCCTTTCCATTCAAGTTGAAGGTGGCTACTCGGGCCTTCAAACTTTCTAAGAAGTCATGGACTCTGAAATACTTCGTTATTCCAAGCAGCCAGACCTCTGCTTCCTCTCCCTTCTTTATTTCACCATCAAAGGAGGGTGGCTTGGCCTTCTTGAACTCTTCGAGACTATGATTCTTGGAAGGTTTTCACTTCTTTCGTTTTCTTTGGGAATGAGAGCTAGTTCTGCTACTAGAAAATCCCTCCGAGTTGCCAGCTTCCTTTCCAGAGGAATCATCCGACACTTGTCCCTTATCTCTGGGGTAGACCTTCCTCGAGGTACTCCTCTTAGTGTGTCCACTAACATGACCATGTTTCTGTATCTCAGGTTCATATTGCAATTGTCTTTGTATGTCGGATAAGCCTTGTAGTAAAACTACATTAATTTATGTTTGCTTCTCTTTCTCTTTTATCATCCTCTTGTTGTCATCCTTGCAGCTTTGTAATTCAACCATGAGGAACCTCACAGTCTCAGCTAGATCTGGAGGGGTCCCTACCGCCCTCCTTTCATCAGACTCTTCATCTTTATTGTGGGAGCCCTCCCCCACTTCATGGTGAGTCACCATTCTCTACGTCTATAATTTCCCGCGGTTGATCTTCCACTTGTGTTCAAAAGAAAAATGTTGGTTGTTAGTTAATATTTATATTCATTTATAACCAGTACATAATTCATATTTTTCACATGAACACACACAATAGGAGTTTTCATTCTTAACTTCAACTTTTAATTGAGGGTGTCAGGATAAAGAGTTACTCCTTTTAACAGTACTCCGAATGGAGTCTCTGCGCAACTTGTTCATGAGCCCAAGTAGGCCAAGTGTTGTAACCATGCTCTGATACCAATTTGTAACACACCCACTATGGGGACTATGATTTTTCACCTTTTTCTTTCTTCTTCATTATCGAGGGATAGAGTTTCTGAATTCCTACAAGGTTCTAGTGTAGGCGAGGTCCTCCAATTGGGACCTTCACCAAACCAATTCACCGATTCTTTCGTTGAAAATTCGTCCTGTACAATTCATGCACCAAGTGTAGGATTCACTTCCATGTGTCCTTCGGTTGTGACCTCGGTCTAAGCCAAGAGGCGCCTTTCACATTTCGGGACTTTAGAAGTTGGGAGTTTGAAATGTAAGGGAGTCAAATTCTTCAACTCTTCAAACCCCGAAACCCGAAATCCTATTCACATTAAGCCGCTTCGGGATTTCACTCAGAGGAACTTCGCGTACCAGGATTTTGCGATGTATGAAGATGGGGGTTCATACCCTTCAGATTTCTGGGTGCTGCAAAACCAAAACACATATATCTACTAATTTCCTTACGGGGTTTCACAAGTTAGGATTTCACGATATGCGAGGACAAGGGGCCTCACATCTAGGATACCCGGGAGCCAAAACTCTAAACTATATATCCACTAATCACTAACTTCATTATGGGGTTTCGCAGGTCGGGATTTCGCGATGTGCGATGACAAGAGGACTCGCACCTAGAATATCCAAGAGCTGAAACTCCGAAGCTCATATACCCTCTAAACTCCCTTTGGGGTTTCGCAAGTTGGGATTTTGTGATGTGCGATGACAAGAGGTCTCGCATGTGGGTTTCCTGGGAGTCGAAACTCCGAAGTTCATATATATATGCACTAAGCTCGTTTTGGGGTTTCACAAGTCGAGATTTTGCGATGTACGATGAAAAGAGGTCTCGCATCTGGGTTTCCCGGGAGCCGAAACTATGAAGTTCATATATATACGTTAAGCTCGTTTTAGGGTTTCGCAAGTCAGGATTTAGCGATGTGCGATGACAATAGGTCTCCCATCTGGGTTTCCTGGGAGCCGAAACTCCGAAGTTCATATATATACGCTAAGCTCA
>JZKD02S1309195.1:48952-63281 GCA_000966675.3 Picea glauca
GAGCACAAGGAAATTTACCCTTGGGTTTCCCGATTGCCAAAACTCCTAAACACAAAAACCTATCCATGCTAGATGATTTCGGGGTTCCACAAATCGGAACTTCTCATCTGGCGAGTACAAGGAAACTTACCCTTGGGTTTCCCAATTGCCGAAACTTCGAAACACCAACATCTTTGGGAACCATTCTTTCTGATGCAAGGTTTCCAAACTTAAGCCATAAAATCCTTCAACGGATTCTTGGGTAATTATCACTAGGCTGGGTGACCTAACTAAAATGTCTTCTTAGATTATCGAGCCATGAACTTTGTCACAGGGGTGAGGTAAGCTTAAATATTTACTTAAAAATGGTAGTCCCTTCCAGAAACTCATTCTGGATCTGGAATATGATGGAGCTTCCCAGAAGGAGGTGCCTTTGGGAAAACAAAACAGGGCATATCATGGGTCATGTACATAGGACAACTCTCCAGGGAACGAGCTCGAATATGAACTTATACCTTCTTTACGTAAACCAATTATATCCATATAAGTATAAGCACGCATTCATTATTGTTGATCGAAACACCAGGAAAACACTTCTGTAAAGAAATCAATCATTTATAAGTGTACAAACATGAGCATGCATCCATTATATTTAATTCAATATGCGAGATGTAAACACTTATCAGAAAGAACACCAAGTATGGAATGACTGCTGAGAGGGGTGCTTGTCTCCACCCAACTGTAGGCTCAACGACTTGCAACGAATTTACCACTAGCCACCCCCTAGCTAGACCATGAGGCTTTGAGACTCAGTCTCCTACTTCCCGCTCATCGGAAGTCAAGGATGAAGGTTAGTCTCCTTCTCCTCTGCTCAAGACTCGTTGTATTTTCTGGAGTTCCTCTGGTTCTCCTTCTGCGATTCCTATTGCGCACACTCTCTCCCCACACTTAATTCTTTGTTTTGTCCTGTAAGGTTGCGTGTGGCGTGAATTCCCCCACAGTGGTCAGGTCTGGGCGCTTCTACAAATTGGCAGTTCACCCCCATCCCCTCATTAACTCATGAGGAGCCTCCCCACCTATCATATTGGTGAGTAATTCACTCCAGGGCTAGAGAGCAGCTTTGGTCTTTGAGCCAGTAAAGACCAATACGGTATTGGTTCAGTGGAAGTTAACGCCACCACTCCAAGTGCCTTCCACCACCTTTGATCAGCCATCATGGTCTCTATTTTTCAGCACATTCCCCTCCCAGTAGTCATGCAACTCATATTCACACATCATTTACATTCACCGACCCTTTTATACAGGGTCCATCAAATCACACATTCACATCTTGGAGTTTTCCATAGTTCTTGGCCAATATAGTTATTTTTATAGACTGGGGGAAACAAGGTGTTACAATAATAGGTGCATACAGATCAAATAAAACATTCTTCAAACAATTAACATCTTCATACATTCAAATACACGGAGGCACCCTCTTCATATCATTTAAATTCACAAATAAATGACAAGAAATGGTCATACATTAAGAGGAAATCACTTCTATGTCATAACTAGAAATCATACACTAACATTGAATATGGTGAATAGTCTGTTGTCTGAGATTTTATAAAACATGTTGGATATAAGAAAATAAAAAATGGAAGAATATTCTTTATAATCACACAAACACTATAAGAAAATGAATTATAGAATGAAACATAATGCAAGGGATGAATCTCTGGTTTCCTGTTGCATTTACCACATGTATGTGCTCAAGGTTTCTGATCAAACAACTTTGGTTTTAAGACATTCTTAATTTAGCTAGAGTGTCGACCCTATAAATGAGTGCCTTCATTGTCTTTTATTCCTCTCGCTCATGCTATAAATTGCTTCTCGAAACCATTTCCAGTTTCATGAAATTGTTGACTGCTTCTTAATTCTTAAATGGTTTCTCCCTTGTTAAAACAATAAAAAATATTTTTACCTTTTGAATTTATGTTATGTTGAAATCATGGAGCAACTGCATATTTTCTAGCCAAAATAACCATTACACATTTCTCCATAAAAGTCCTTGTAATCATTTCCTTTTCTGGAACATACTCAAAATTACAACTCTCAAGGTTGTATGAATCAACAATCGTCAGATCCATATTGTGTAAGCAACCACAACCGTTGACTGGAGGGTTACCTATTAGAGAGGTTGAGGATTGAGTCCCAATAGGGTTTTGATGAGGGAGACTCCAAGATATTCCATCAGAAAGAGACCCATCAGAGAAATAGTGTTGAAGCTAAATGAGGGGACTCTAACGAGGGAGACTCTGAGCTTGCACCTCGATCATTCCTATGGATTTGAGATAGCTGAGAGATGTTGATATGGCTTTGGCTGAAAGAAAAATTAGGCTAAGGAAAATATTACACTGATGACATCATCTTGGACATGTGGTTCCTTTTAATTTTTCCTTGTTGGTGTTGATGTGGTAGAGGAGCATGACACATGTCACTTGTTTTTTATCTGTTTTCCTATGTATTTGGAAATTTCATATGGATACATGGAAAATTTTAATTGGCCTAGTTCTTGGAGTGCCTAGATATATGGAAACACATCTAGATCGTCAATCAAAGGGTGAATCCATCGGAGCAATCGAGGTTCGAGTCTGAACAGGACTCCAACAATGGAGACTCTGACAACATCATGCTAACATCATTTTGTACATGCAATGAATTTCCACTAGTCCATAATGGCAGTAGTATGGAAGACAAGTGTGACACGCATCATACACTTTTGATATGTTTACCTATGTATCTGGCAGGTTCCCTATGGTCAAGTTGAAGCCGTTGGTTGGCCCTAAAAATGCTCTTTGATGGGTTGATGTGACACTTGGCTGGCAGGCTTTGGGATCATTGATCATATCTGTACCATTGATCGGTGGTACCCCATTGGATTGGTCAAGAGATAGGTCCTGAGAGGAGATTCGATGAGGGAACTCTGATGATTGTTGAGATGGAAATGGAAATAAGCTAGGATCCATTGCTCTAGTTGTGGTTGAAAGAAAAATTTGGCTAAGGAAAAGTTTGTTACATTGATGACAATCTGGACATGTGGAAAATTTTTACTATCCCATGATGATGTTGATTTGGCCAAGATGGATGACACATGTCACACATATTTGATATGATTTTGGGCACCTTTGCTGGGTTCAATGCTTCCATGTGGTAGCCTTTGACTGAGTATGACATTTGCTCTGTTGGCATGTCATGTGTAATGTTGGGTTGGCACACTAGGGGTTATGGATCAAATATGAATCATTGATCTCTCAAGGGCATGACTGATGATGTGTTGAAATCTGGGTCATTGATAAGAGGTCCCCATTGGAGTGATCAAGAGCTAGGTCCAAGATAAGAATCCAATGAGGGATACTTTCAAGAGGGAGACTCCAATCTTGCATCTCAACCGTTGATTGGAGGAAATTGAGTTAATCTGAGATCCATTTATCTATCCATGGTCAAAATAAAAAATTGGGTAAGGAAAATATTTTCACACTGATGTCATCCTAGACATGTGGCACCTTTCTATTGGACCATGGTGGCACTGATATGGCAAGAAGTTGGGACACTTGTCACCTATTTTTTATGTGTTTATTTGTGCATCTAATGGGTTCCACATGTCCACATGGAAGCTTTAGATTGACCTGATAGATTCCCTACTGGAATTGAATTCTTACCTACGTCACTTGGTACATGCGTCCATTGATATTTACTTGAACAAGGGGAAATCATGATAGATTATGGGTCGTTGATTTGTAAGTGGCCTTCATTATTTAAACTTATCATCAGTATTACATTTGGGTCATTGATCAGATGGCCTCCATCGGAGCAATCAAGGTTTAGTTCCAGAGGGAGACTTTGATGAGAGAGATTCGAATGAGGGAAACTCTAATGCTAACTAGAACCAATGATTTAAAATGGTCAGGCGCGCGATGAAATATGGGTCATTAATCAGTCCCGCTTGAAAATTGTTTGATCAGTGGGGTCCCATGGGTTCACTAGAGGTTGATTCCTAAGCCTCAGTCCCATGATAAGTTACCTAGCTAATAGACTTATGCCCCTTTCGGGCATGATAATCCCTTTTTGATCCCCAATAAGTGCTCCATTTCTAAAATATTTCCTTAGTTTCCTTGGGCATGGATTTTCTAAAATTTTCTTCAAGCTGCCTTGAATTAATATAACTCTTGACAGCTTAGAGGTTCAAGGAGTTCATCTTCTACCACTAGCTCATCCAATCATGACCTAGCCACTTCAAAAAACCTTCAAATATTTGAAAAGAAAAAATATGGTACTAACATTGGCTCCACCGGGAACAACATACCCTTGTGGTCTGCTGAGAATTGTAGACAAAGTGACTTCTTCTGTTGGGTTATGGAGTTTTCTGGAAATGATACATCTCCTTCATAATTGAAAATTGATTTGATATGGGACACAAAAATTCTCAACAACTTACAGCATTATAAATATACCTCTTTTCTCAAGTAACAAATGGTGAATGAAGTAAAATCAAAACAAACTCTACAAATTGAAAAAAAATGCTTGACTACAAGATCATTTATGTACATAAACCTCCTACTCTGCTCAGTCTAGCCAGTTTAATCAAATGAAATGACACTTCCAGTGATACCATGAAAGTTCCTTATTGCTTCGATGAGCTCCTTGTGTGGACTTTTTCAAAATAAGGACAATTAGAAGTGGAAACTGCAACATGATATGATTTTGAAGTTCATACTTATGATCTGAAAATATAATTTTCATATAAACCCAATCATATGAGACCCTAGATAATGTAAAGTCCAACCAAAATACAATCGGATCATAAATAATATGAGGGATGAAAGGTTTCTCAACAAAAATTGATGTTTTTTCTTCATGATGGATTTGACTCAACTGCTCCTGGATATTCTTGGATTTATCTACTTGTGATTCTAATGAAGAGAAAGGAGGAAGTATGACAACTTTTTCACATTGAAAATTTTCCATTGGTTCTTGTTCATTATGGTCAAGTTGTATATCTTTAAGAACAACTAAAAGAAATACATATGTATGGAATTCTTGGTAAGAGATTTCATAATTATCATATACTGGTACACCAATAACAGTTTCTAAATATTCAACTTTAAATATATGTTATTCAATACCAAGCTATGATTCAGTGTCATAATGGTCATGTATGAACTTATTGTTGTTTGAAAGTTTTGTGAACGATGATACAAAAATATGCACATCTTCTTCAACTTTATATCCATTAAAAACAAGGTCTTTGTTGTAAAATCCAATATTAGCATATTTCTCATGAACCAAACATTGAGTAACAAAGGGATCATAAAAATCAAGGGGAAACACATAATCAATAATGTTACCTTGAAATAGATTTAGGAAATCTTCAATAGCACAATCCTAATTTTGATTAGTAGGTATGAAACAAAACATTGTCTCTTCTTGAAAATCATCATGAATATATCCATAACCGGCATCCCTTTCAAACTTGATTTCATAAAATTCTTTCTTCTCTTCATTACAACAATATTCAAAAGGAAAATAAAATTATGGAAATCTAGAAATCCACTCTGGATATTCTAAAAAATGTAAAGACTCTTCAACACATACTATATTTCTTAAAACAACAACCGGTATTTGCAACTGATGACCATCTTCAAAAGGAGAAATATACGTTTGAATAGGGTATTGATTTGTATCTTTTAAGACAGAAAAGAAACATTTTATCCTCCCGTATATTCTCTGTCGGAGCTTTTATGTAATCGCGCTCCAGTGATACCTCTTCATTTGAATTTGCAAGGCCATCATCTTCATTCTCACTATTATAGTAAGCTCCCCTTTCAAAATCTTGTTCATATTCATCATCAGTGATTTCCCCTTCCTCTTCACTATTACAAGGGGAATCTTCTTTATCCTTTGAAACTAATTTAAATATTTCATTGCGACAACTTTCGAAATGGAGCTCCATGGAATATCTCCTTTTGTATTGAGATTGAAACAACATATGAAAATAGTTTAGTTAAGCTATACAAGAAGAAGGTAAATATTTGTACCATTGTCGAGCCTCTCCAGCTAAATAAATCCTGAACATTTTCATGAGGACATCTTCATGAAAAATAATCAGTCGATGCATACATAAGTGGAAATATATCAAATGGTGAACCAAATTATCCTCATTATCTTCTATAAATATAGGGAGATAGTCTTCCCAAACCCCTATACTAGGTACAGGATTAGGAAAACCATGTATATTTGAAAAATTGAGTGGATAAAACCTTATATCTACTATAGCATTACTTGATCTTTCTATTAAAACATAGTGGAGTGGCCAATGGGATCACAGTGGGAAGAGGAGTAATAGGATTTTCAAGAAAGGTAGAATGGACGAGTTTACTTCTTGGTTAAATTCTAAAATAGAATTATGGAGGTCTATCAATGGATTTGGAGGAAATTTTGAAGAAGAGGGAAAAACTTTAGGCACATCAATTAGATCTACAGATTCAACAATTTGATGAACAATAGAAGGGGATATTTATGGATTAGGATTACCTGAAAAAGAGGAAATATGACGTTCTCTGATATTTCTCCAGGTCACATGATTTTTTGGATCTTAATAATATGAACCTGATGAGGATCATGGTGATTTATGGTATATCTTCTGGAAGAGTCCAGGTTGTCCTTATGTGGAGTCTCTAGGTGAAATATTAACAACCATCTACCCGAGGAATGTTCACCATCAAGGCTCATAAATTACAATGTTGTATTTGCAAGAAAAATTTCTTCAATTCACATCCCCGACAACAACGCCATTTCAAATGTTATTCCTCAATATTCCCCAAGCTATTATTGGAATGATTCTAAGGAACCCCAGGAGCTAAGACTTAGGATGATTCTTAAATCCAAATTTACAGTAAGGTAATTGTGCAATGTTTGGGAAGTTTTTCCCTCTCTCTCTCTCTCTTTATCAAAACTATAGGACCTTAAAAAATATCATCTGAGATGACAAATGCTCTCAAATCTCAGTGGCATATGTCTATGAGTGTTTCAGAAAATAAGTTTTAAAGGAGAATGAAGTGGTGAATTATAAGAAAAACGGGATAAACGTACATGGCACTACTATGATTGAATCTTGTAGCTTATGGAAAAAGAACAACCTGCTAAGAAATTAAGAATTCAACAACTCTAATAGGTGCATATAAATAAAATAAAACACTCTTCAACCAATTAACATCTTCATACATTCAAATACATGGAGGTACCCTCTACACATCATTTAAATGCACAAATAAATGACAAGAAATGGTTATACATTTAGAGGAAATCACTTCTATGTCATAACTAGACATCATATAGTAAAAATGAATATCATGAATAGTCCGTTCTTTGAGATTTTATAAATCTGGTCGAATACAAGGAAAGAAAAAATGGGAAAATATGCTTTACAAGGAAATGAATTATATATTAAAACATAACGTACGGGGTGAATCTTTGGTTTCCTGTTACATTTACCATCTTTATGTGCTCAAGGTTTCTGATCAAACAACTCTGGTTGTAAGAAAATCTTAAATTACCCAACGTGTTGACCCTAGCAATGAGCACCTTAATTATCTGTTATTCCTCTCACTCATGCCCTAAACTGCTTCTTGAAACCATTTCCATCTTATTGAAACTATTTACCGCTTCTTGATTCTTGAATGGTTTCCCCCTTGTTAAAACTCTAAAAATTATTTTTACTTATTGGATTTTTGTTATGTTGAGATCATGGAGTAGTTGTATATTTACCAGCCAAAATATCCATCATTCCCTACTTCTTAAAAGTCCCCACAATCATTTATTTTGCTGCAACATACTCAAAATTACAACTACAAAGGTTGTGTGACTCAACAACCTTCATATCCATATTGTGCAAGCGATCATGACTGTTGATCATAGGGTTACCAATTAGAGTAGTCAAGGATTGAGTCCTAATAGGGTTACCAATCAGAGTAGTCAAGAATTGAGTCTGAATAGGGCTTCAATGAGGGAGAATCTAAGATATTCCATCAGAGAGAGACCCATCAGAGTTGTAGTGTTGAAGCTAAATGAGGGGACTGTGACGACTGAGACTCTGAGATTTCACCTCGACCATTGATCTAGATCTGGAGATAGTTGAAAGTTGTTAATCTAGTCACGAACGAAACCAAAATTAGGTTAAGGGAAATATTACTCTGTTGATGTCAGCCTGGACATGTGGTTCCTTTTTATTTCTCCTCATTGGCATTGATGTGGTAGAGGGGCATGACACATGTCACCTTCTTTTGATGTGTTTTCCTATGTATTTTACAAATTTCATATGGCCACATGAAAACTTCTAATTGGCCTGGTTCTTGGAGTGCCATGGGATATGGAAAGAGATATGTATCTCCAATTAGAGGGTGAACCCATCGGAGCAATCGAGGGTTGAGTATCAACAATATTTTGATGAGGGAGAATCCAATAGCGTTATGATGACATCATCTTGTACATGTAGTGAATTTCCATTGGCCCATGGTGGTGCTAGTATGGCAGGAAGGCATGAAACATATCACTCACTTTTGATATGTTGACTTGTGTATTTGGAGGGTTCCATATGGCCATGTTGAAACTGCTGGTTTTCCTTGACATTGCTCCGCTGACAGGATGATGTGACACCTAGCTAGGAGGCTTCGATATCAACAATGATATCTAAATTGTTGATCAATGGTGCTCCATTAGATTGATCAAGTGATAGGTCCCAAGAGGAACTACAAAAAACTTGATCTAAAAATGGAAAGAAATTAGGAGCCATTGATCTAGTGGTGGTCGAAAAAAAAAAATTCTAAGGAAAATTGTGGTGTGTTGACGCCAGCCTAGACACATGGCGACTTGTTATTGGGCCATGATGATGTTGATTTGGCCTATATGGATGACATGTGTCAACCAGATTTGATATTATTTTGGGATAATTTGGTGTGTTTCACTTGTCCATGTGGTATCCTATGATTGATTCTAACAGGTGCTCTATTGGCATGACATGCATAGTACTAGGGGTGCGCATTAGGGATTATGGATCAAATCTAAATTGTTGATCTCTTAGGGGCATGACCGATGACATGATGAAATATAGGCCATTTATCATAGGTTCCCATTGGAGTCATCATGATCCAGGTGGATATCAGTGGCCACCCACCTTTTCGAACTAACTCAAAACAATTTTCTGGCAATTTTGGTAATTTACTATTTTTAGCATTTTTAAACTTCTGGGGCCATTTTGAGGGCCTAAATGAAGATTTTTTGGGATATATCTTATCAATTATATCTTAATTTTCTTATTGAGCCCCCAAAATTAATCTCCTTGATGATACCTTTCCAACGAGCTATCATGCACCCCAAACAGAGATCGTATGCCAAAGTTATGCCCCCGGGAAGTTGATACACCAAACTACCCAAAACGGGGTCCACAAAATTGTTGGCTTTTCATCTTATAGGTCTAGGGTTTCATATTTTCTTTATGATAAAAAGTCCCTTTTAGCCTCATTGTAAAATCATCATCTCATGGATGCGAGTATCTGTCACATCTCTTCTCAGAGATAAGATGCCACCATTCTAGCGAGTCTTTCTGCACTCTGTATTTTACACTCTTTGTACATTTTCACTCATTAATAGAAAATTGTGTATTAATGTATATATGTGTTTATGGTTGCATATTTGATACATTTATGTTATAATATTGGACATCTAAGATATCTCTATACATTTGTTTATTATATCCCTGCTCTCATTTTGTGTCGAAAATAATCTGGATCAGATCAAGAGCTATGTCCCCAACATGAATTTGATGAGGGAGACTTCAAAGAGGGAGACTCCAAGCTTGCATCTTGACTGTTGATCAAAGGAACTTGAGATAATATGATATATGTTGATCTAATCATGGTCGAAAGAAAAAATTTTCTAAGGAAAATATTCTTAGGATAATGTTAGCCTTGACACATGGTGCCTTTCTATGGGCCCACGATGGCACTGATGTGGTAGGCAGGCGTGACATGTGTCACCAATTTTTGATGTGTTGACCTGTGAATCTGGTGGGTTCCACATGTCCATGTGGCATCTTTAGATTGGCTTGAAAGGTGTCATGTTGGCATTAAACTCTTACCTATGTCACTAGGGATGCACGTTCATTGATCTTTACTTATGCAGGGGGAAAACTATCATATTTTCTAGTCCATTGATCTCATCCCCCACTAGATGTGAACCACTAATATGCAAGAATCCTCCCTTATGCAATATTATCATCAATATTACATCTAGGTCGTCGATCATATGGCCTCCATTAGAGAAATCAAGGTTTAGGTCCCAAGGGAGACTCCGATGAGAGAGAGTATGATGAGGGAAATTCCCACACTAACTAGAACCATTGATTTAAAATGGTCTGGCGTGTGATGCAATATAGCCTATTGATCGTTCTTGCTTGAAAATTGCTTGATCAGTGGGGTCCTGCGGGTTCACTAGAACATGGTTCCTAAGCCTTGGTCCCATGATAAGCTCCCTGACTAGTAGACTTAGGCCCCTTTAAGGTGCGATAATCAATTTTTGACCCTCGATAAGTGCTCCAACGCTAAAATATTTTCTTAGATTCCTTGGGCATGGATTTTTTGACTTTTTCTTCAAGATTCCTTTACTTAGTCTGACTCTTGACTACTTAGAGGCTTAGGGAGTTCATATTCTTCCACTAGCTCATCCAATCACGACCTAGCCACTTCATAAAACCTTCAAATCTTTGATAGTAACAAATATGGTACTAACAGTTTCTTAGATGCATTATAAAATGGGTGCCTAACATGGCTTCTTGTAAGGACCAATTCATTGTGTAACCCCTAGTAGTACTTCAGGGGGGTATTGGAGATATTACACACCCACCTAGTATTTCTCTTCCTAAGTTTATTATTCTATGTTGAGTTTGCCCCTAGTATGAGATATTGTCCCCTAGATGAGGGTGTCACCTCCTCTTCAACCATTACTCAGTTGTATGTCATTTATACTAGTGATGTCAAGTCTTGCATGGAAACCTCTGTAATATCACCAAGTGTTGCATGTTCACCTTGGTATAATCACTAGGAGGGTGCACTCACCTGGGGATCATTTCCAAGAGGGAGAAACTGACATGCATGAGGATAAGAAGGCACACCACATGTGCGTGCATAAGATTCTCTCCACTCCACTTGTCTAGACTAGTTAACTGATGGCTACATGGCTAGTTAACTATGACTAGATGGTACTTCACTTAGGTTTATGTCTTTGTATGTCCACGTCTCTCTAGAATAATACTATGGCGCATTATATTGAGCATGTAGATTATATCTATTGTAAATTATTCACTCTTTGAGTGTGGATTAGTCGTTAATACAATTATTTATTATTTCTCTCCAATTCTTTTCTTGTTCTCTCAAATTTGCAAGTTTCCTATTCATTGTTTCTAGCTAGTTTCTTTATGCAGGTTTCAATCAAATTTCACAATCCCCTCCTAATTCTATCTAAATCAATTATTGGTGAGACGCTAGAAAACCAATTATTTAACCACGAAAGGTAACACAAGAGAGACAAATCCATGCCATTTCATATGGATTTGGAATCAAAATATAAAAATGTGGAAGGTAAAAGAATATGAAATTCAATAAAAAGTGAGAAAAATAATAGATAGAACCTCTTTCAACAAGTAAAAAAATGAAATCACTCATTAATCTAAAATGATATGAAGATCATCACTTTAGGCCTCAATCAATGTTTCATCATCTTCAAATTAATCCAACTTCAAATATTCATGTAATTAAGATTAAAATGTATTATATGCAATATTATAATCAAATGAATGAAAATAGGTATTTGAGATTTCAAAATCATTTTCAAATAAAAGAAGTGATCAAATATATTCTTTATTATTATCTTGTCAATCACTATGCATTCTTTATTATTACATTCTTTATTATTATCTTGTCAATCACTATTTTACATCCTTTATTTTCTTTCCATATTCAATATCAAACAACTTGTTATTTAATACATACATTAACCAGTGTTTAAAAGTATGCTTGAAGGCCTGCATATGTAACAATTTCAACCATGGAATTTTATTGAGTCAAAGAGCATTAACCATATAAACCTTATATTCATGTAATTAAGATTAAAATGTATTATATGCAATATTATAATCAAATGAATGAAAATAGGTATTTGAGATTTCAAAATCATTTTCAAATAAAAAAAGAGATCAAATATATTCTTTATTATTATCTTGTCAATCACTATGCATTCTTTATTATTACAATTTTTATTATTATCTTGTCAATCACTATTTTACATCCTTTATTTTCTTTCCATATTCAATATCAAACAACTTGTTATTTAATGCATACATTAACCAGTGTTTAAAAGTATGCTTAAAGGCCTGCATATGTAACAATTTCAACCATGGAATTTTATTGAGTCAAAGAGCATTAACCATATAAACCTTTTGTACAAGAAAAATAATAGCCACATACTATTTCACAACCAAAAAAGTTCTTATACTTACAATGCAAAAGCAAATCCAACTCAACTACTAAATTCATTATGCATGTCCACACAAAAATGTTCTTATACTAGCAATGCAAAAGAAAATCCAACTCAACTACTAAATTCATTATGCATGTCCACATACATGTGAGTATGTTTTATATAAAATGTCCTAAAAAGAAAACTAAGCATTGGTGCTCTTCTCTTAAAAACAAATGAGTGTTGAAGACACGATAAATACTTTATAATTCAAAGCTACATGTGATTATGTTTTATATAAAATGTCCTAAAAAGAAAACTAAGCATTGGTGTTCTTCTCTTAAAAACAAATGAGTGTTGAAGATACGATAAATGCATTATAATTCAAAGCTAAGATTAAATCAAGTAATCGAGAAAGGTAGCTTTAAAAACGTAGAAATGGTATGGTAGAAATTGTATTTACTTTCAATTCACTTCACTCATCCTTAGCCAAATTAGTTGTCTAGATCTATCAATAATGTGTAAGGTGATTAAAATAGAACATGAAGAAGGGAAAAAATTAGTGTGGCTTTCTCTACTAACTACATGTTGACAAGGGATTTACTATTGCTATTATCTCATAAAAGTGTTTAGGAGGAAGAAATGAGATTAGATATGATTTGTAGATATTCTTCAATGTGTTAGGAGACATGTCAATGAACATTTACCATAGGTTGTCACTTTGAACCTCATGAATACATATGTAATAAAAATATAAGGTTGTCTAATCAAGGAAATGAACATGCGAGCTCTTATGGACAAATTTCAATGTTTGTAGACATATGGTGCTAGCTTTGTCTAAATTCAACAACACATGATGATATAGGTATTACATAGGGTATGGTAAGTGATTTAATGATTTTAACCCATAAGGTTCTATTGAAGTTTGGTTGTGATAATTTTTTTATCCCTTTACTTTAATGAATAACTCAAACGCCCCACTATATATTACACCATGTATTATATTTCAAATTTAATTTATACCTATGCTCTAATAAAGAAATCAAAAGCACATGTCTCACTATATATGATAGGATCATTGGATCGATGTTCATTGAACAAGATTGATGAGTTAGGACCAAAACAATAAAGGTAGGTAAAACAAATTGAGTTGGGTGCAAGTATAAAACCTTTCTTTAGTCTTTTCCTTTCCTTTAGGGTTGGAGTTTCTATATATAACAAACACATTTCTTTTTTTTTCTCTATTTATTCCTCACCTTCCTTCTATTTCAACCTCACAACCCATCCCTCACTATGTTGAAGTTTTTACCTACCTTCTTTTTCACCCTCACAACCCACCCTTTTTATAGTAAGGTTTCTACATACAATAGAGATATCAATTCCACCTACTCTCAGGCCCTCAGAACCTACCCTTTTTATGGTAAGGTTTCTACCTACAATAGAGATATCAATTCCACCTACTTTTAAGCTTTAGAGACTATGGTAATTATGTGTGATACTACAATAACTACTAGCCTAATCTAATGGATGGAAAATTACTCTTGTATGTTTATTTATGTTCCTGTAATTTTGTAATTTTATTGAACAAACAAATTTGATTTAATTAGCATATTCCTTATTACAGATGTTTTTTCAGTTAATAGAGAGTTGGAAATTGTATTATATGTTTTATGTTTTACTTTGGGTTGACTAACATCTCAATGTTTTTGTAATTAATTAGCATTTTTCATAACATGGATTTTCTTGAAGTATATCATTTTGAAAAGATTGATTCTTTTGGTCTTGAAAATTAACATTT
>JZKD02S1309195.1:87732-131427 GCA_000966675.3 Picea glauca
AGCACTCAACACACCCTAAAAATCCTTATCCAATTTTGTCACGTTTTGGGTAGTACTTGTTTTTTGCACTGTCTGACTTGATTTCATTTTGGGAAATGTTTTATCTTTGTTTTTTTTCATGAATCTCATCACCTATTCAGGTTTGTTTGAACTTATGAAACCTCATGAATAAAATACATTAACACCCGAATTAAGAATTGACAGCCAAACACTACACCTAACGCGCTCAGCTTCGGTGTCAGAAATAATCCAACTAAGTAAAGGAACAACACAGAAAAAAATAGTCATCGAGCACTGATCCTCATCAACATCGACAAAAGGTGGTTTTGGTTTGCATAAGTTATTCTCATAAAGTTTCGAGAGATAGTCGATTCCATATGTACTTTATCTGGATCAGGAAAAATCCAGAAGGATCACAACAAACATTTTGATCGTGAAAAAGTTATATCTAATCGCCTATGCCCGATGCATTTTCAACATTGGGAATCTTTAGAGGGAGTCGATCTGAGAGAAATTGGGTAGGTTTATCGTCGATCGTTGATCCTTGATACTTTTTGGCATAGGAAATTTAGGATTTGGTTTTAGAACGAATATCTTAAGGAGATTCCTGAATCTAATTAACATGAGTGAATTAAGTCAATGGTCTCGAATGCCACATGTCTTTACCAGGTAAGAGGGTCACACAGTATAGTTCTATCCTGAGTCATTTTTGGTTCCCTAGGGCCTAGTCACACCTCTGAGTCAGCTTGTCCACATCAGTATTGTATGGTAAGATCGATCGACATCAGATATTTTGTAGGAGGATATCAATGAAAATGTTCACAGCACGATCCTGACCCTCAATCCAACAACTAAAAGAGCAGAGTGATGGGAAATTTGCGGCATTAGATACGATCGAATTTTGGACATTTAAGGAAATAGTTAATGCCCAATCCTGCATTAGTTTCTACACCCTGCATCGATTATGTAACAACATTTTGAAATCATCGATAGACAACATTACCACCTGCACCTCCACCATCAACCCATGATGAATTTAAGTTTAAACTTATTTGAAGATTCGATGACAAATTTGTTTAAATTGCACTCATAACCCGAATTGAATGGATGATGCGACATGGTAAGATCATCCTTGTTTAAATATTTAGAATCGTTGTGAACAAATTCATTCTGCACGTAAGTGAATTCCATAGCGTTTGAAGGAGAAGAGAAAGAAATTTGAGACTATACTGACCCTTCTGATTATCAAAACTAGGTTTAACAAGCTTCAGAGGTATGTATCCAAGTTTGTTAATTCATTGGTTATAATTTATATATGTTCATCTGGTTTCTTACACAATCTCTAAACTATTCTCTAGTTCCAGGAAGAATTCTGCTGAGAAATCCAACCAACAGACGCTCTCTGAGAGAACCAAAGTTGAAATAACCAGAGATAGGCAAACGTTCTTCTCCAAGTACTAGAAGGAAGTTGGATTACGCCCCTATGGCAGAGCTGGTCATCAATATAGAAAAAAATAAATATTTTATCCATCCTCTGACCTTAGGGGATCTCTTCAAAAGAATTAGGTGAGAATAATTCTTGGAGTGTATCCCACACAGTGACTCGGACGTAAGGGCGCTCGATGACCAGGTGTTCCCCAAAATTCGACTGTCGTATTTACACACGGTGGCAAGAAGAGCCCTCGTTTTCCCCTGCATAGAGGTTTTAAAATGGCACATCGACCATACAAACAAGAATAAGTGTTTGATCAACTATGAGAATGTAGAAGTCTTCCTCCCAAAAAAATTCTAGAAACACTACAAGATCAAGGACCCAGACGAGCAAATCAACACGAAATTTGTGGTGAAGCTCTATGAATTCCATGACACCAACCGTTTGATGGCTTCATGGTGGAAGGAAGACAATAATTTCACTAACTGGAGCAATGGATGGTATGGAACGATTAATCTAAGGGAGACATACATCTATTTGATGTCTCTCATCTGATAGTTATATGGAGAAAAGGATTGCTCCAAGTTTTCGGAAGCATGGATGCCTTTGGCATATATAGTTGCAATCGTTGGGAGAGCTTGAACTAGGGACTAATAATATAAAAACAATTAAACATCTGTGTACAACACGCTCAAACGTTGAAGGAAGGAGAGACACCAACTTTCTACATGGCCTCGTACTTGCTCGATGTCATGTGCATAAGGAACGTCTTCGCTGGCATGAAGCTAAGATAGCATGTTGCAGATCTCCCAATTCACATCTAATTCAACATGCTATGGGAGAATAGGTACAAGAAATATTATGCACTCATCTGTGATGAATTCATCACCCGCATTTATTTTGTTATTTTTAAGAAGGAATTCCCAAGGCTATCGACAACATCCAAGAAAATGATAGCCAAGGTAGGCCATTGGTACTTGGATGAGCACTCAACCTACATCAGGGTGTTTGGGGCCACTAGAGCACCAAATCTCCTAACAGCTAATGTCCCAGACCAACTCGTCATGGGAGAAATTTGTTATCAGACCTACCTACATGGCTATAATTCCACATTGGTCAAAGACAAGAAACATGCTTTCATACCTTATGATTTCCATGTGGGGTTCTATCTGGTAAAGGATACTGCTCAAGACAAACAAGAAGGGATGAGCCAACTTGAATTCAGGCTCTAAACATGCCTATTCTGCAAGCATGACCCTAAAGGCCTGGTCCTACAACATGCTTCACATGTATCATCCTATTGGTCGTATGATCACGATAAGTTTGAGGAAGATGTCTTCATAGAGAATGCCCAGGACTAGGACGAGGTGGTCCAAAGGATGGCCAACCCAAACATGACCAATTTCAAGGCCATGACAATGGATGAGCAGGTGGAAATAATAGAGAAGTCGGCTCAAGAGGCCCTCAAATCCAGGTAAGAAATTAGAGCGATAGAGACAACAAAGGCACAAAGAAGGGGATTGTTCTTGACACCAGAGGCACAGGTAAGGGGATTTATCTTAATGGAAGAGGAACAAAGATTCATTGATTAGTTGGAGAATGACCTAAACCTCGTAGAGATGAAGATGGTTCCTCCTGACAACCCAATCCAAAGCCGAGGAGGACCAAGTGACTCAGAGCCGATACATATTGAAGAAACCATTGAGTCAGATAACCCTGAAGCTTCAACACCACTGGTCGGATCACTAGGAGAATTTTCATCTCATCCTGAGACAACAAGGAGATCAAGGAGAACAACTACACCAAATCCCTTGTTTGATATAATAACCATTTACAACAATGAGGAGAGTTCAGAGTTGTCCCTGGCCACTCCAGTGAAAATCACAGAGGAAACAAAACCTAAGAAGGCAGCCATCCTGGGTCATGATCCTTCAATTCAGATCCACCCGCAGAATAAGCATGAGGTGGAAAGTGACTTGGATTTTGAGCCACTTGATATGACAAGAATCCCAATGGACGTCTCTATGGATGAGCCAGGATAGCTCGAAGAAGAAAGAGAAATCACACGATAGGAAATCGACGTTTCAACATCTGATTACCAAGTAAATACTGAACCTACCTTTGATTCCTCATTTTTGACCAGTACTTTACCACTAGATGAGAAACAACTAGAGGCCAAGACATTGAGACATACAAAAGAGGTTCAGGAACCTAGTCCTGAAAAAATATACATCATCAAGAGCCTGAGAAACACTCTTACTTGTGGAGAAAAACAAATCCCTGAACTTGTGAATGAGGTCGTCGATAAACAAGCCATCACCTACAACCAAAATATTAAATTCATCATGAAGAGAACCACTAAGAAAAGGAGGATTACTTTTCACAGTTCCATCCCCATCACCATAGAGGATAAATTGACCAGCACAGAGTCGTCGATAAACAAGCCATCACCTACAACCAAAATATTAAATTCATCATGAAGAGAACCACTAAGAAAAGGAGGCTTACTTTTCACAGTTCCATCCCCATCACCATAGAGGATAAATTGACCAGCACAGAGCATGCCAATATGTACGAGCTTATCGGTGCAGGGATGGAAATCATAGATGCCACCATGGATAGAGAAAGGAAATATGAAGAGGAGTTGGTTGTTGTGCTAAAGGAGTTGTATCATCTGCACCATTTGGAAAAATACTATCAAGAACCCACATAGGAAACGATATTCTTCAGAAGCGAATTCCAAGATGCCTACAAAAAATTCACAAGTGAGCGACACCTTTTCACTGCAATGATAGATGATTTCTAGGAAGACACCCTTATGGCACTAGCAATGTGCAAATATGTGGAAATATGGTATGAGAATGCCCAACAAGCGGTGGAAATAATTGATTACATCAACGTGGTTCAAAAGGGCTGAGACGTCGAAGAGCATGAAATTTGGGTGTTATCCTTAGTGAGGAAATGTGACGGAAAAGCACAGGTGAGAGATCGGGTAATGCATTGAACATGGAGAACAAGGGGAGACAAAAAGATAGAGGAAAGGGCTAAGGGAACCATGAGAATTATAGGAAGGGTAGATCCAAATCCATACTTGTAAAGATAGAGTGTTGTAATTGTGGGAAGAAAGGACATCTGAAGAAAGACTGCAGATCTCCAAAGAAACAAAGAGATGGTCAACAAGAGAGAAATCAAGAAGCAAATGTAATAGGTGATGTGTTACAAGATGCTTTGATTCTTTCTGTACATAAAATTTCTGAGTCTTGGGTGGTATATTCAGGGGCTTCATTTCATGTCACACCCCATAGGAAACATTTTCTAGATTATGTTCAAGGTGATTTTTGAAAGCTTCATTTGGGTGATGATGCACCATGCAAAATTGTTGGAATGGGAAAGGTAAAAATAAAGCAAAGAAATGGAAACCAATGGTTGTTGAAAGAGGTAAGACATGTTTTAGATCTAAGGAAAAATCTAATTTCAACAGGACAGCTGGAAAGTGAAGGTTGTTTATCCATATTTACAGATAATATGTGGAAGGTCATCAAAGGATCATTGGTGATAGCAAAAGGAGAGAGGGTAGGTACATTGTATTTATGTACTGGTAGTATTGACTCTTCTATATATTTAGCTTATACAAGAGTGGATACAACACTGTGGCATCATAGGCTTGGACACATGAGTGAGAAGGGGATGCAAATACTTCAAAAGAAATTTGTTTCCATATCTTAAACAAATTGATTTGGACTTCTGTGAGCATTGTGTTTATGGAAAACAAAAGAGAGTTAGATTTCTTAGAGTTGGAAAAGAAAACAAGAGTGAAAGGTTAGAGCTTGTGCATACAGATGTATGGGTACCAAATCAGGTATCATATCTTGGTGGCTCTCGTTACTATGTTACTTTTATTGATGATGCAACTAGAAAAACTTGGGTATATTGCATTCGAAAAAAATATGATGTTTTTTATACTTTTAAGAAATGGAAAGCTTTGGTTGAGAATGAGACAGGAAAAAGGTTGAAGTGTCTCAGATCAGATAATGGAGGAGAATATTGCAGCAAGGATTTTTATGATTATTGTTCATACCATGGTATTCGTAGAGAGAAGATAGTTCCAAGAACACCACAAGAAAATGGTGTGTCAGAAAGGATGAACAAGACAATCATGGAGCATGCAAGGAGTATGAGATTGCATGCTAGTTTTCCCTTACATTTCTTGGTAGATGTTGTAGATACTATTGTTTAAATAATAAACAGAGGACTTTCAATCTCTTTGGATGGTAGATTTCCAGAGGAGGCATGGATGGAAATAAAGGTAAACTATTCTTTTTTGAAGACATTCAGTTGTGAATCATTTGTCCATATTGATAAAGAAAATAGAACAAATCTTGAGGCAAAATCCAAGAAGTGTACCTTTATTAGATAAAATGTTAATGATTTTGGTTATCACTTATAGGATTATGAAAATAACAAAATCATTAGGAGTAGATATGTCATATTCAATGAGAAGGTCATGCACAAAGATCAGTTGCAGGGAAAGAAACAAGAAAAATAAAAACCAGAATACACAGTGCTTGATGGGATCACTGGAAAAAAAATTCCAAAGGAACCAGAAAATCAAAATGTACAACAACAGGAGAAACAGGTAGCTCAAAATCTTGCAAGTGTAGTTAGAAGATCTACCAAGTTAAGTATACCCCCTGAATGATACTCTCCTTCATTGTATTATTTATTGTTGACTGATTCTGGTGAACTAGAATGTTATGAAGAGGCAATGCAGGTGGACACCAAAAATAAGTGGGAGAAAGGAATGAAAGACGAAATGGATTCCTTGGTAAATAATGAGACTTGGGACTTGGTTCAATTTCGTGCAAGAAAAAGAGCATTGCAGAATAAATGGGTTTACAAGTTGAAGGAAGAAGATGGAGGAGAAAAAAGGTACAAGGCTAGACTTGTTGTAAAGGGGTTTGCACAAAAGAAAGGTATATATTTTGATGAAATATTTTCTCCTGTTCTTAAAATGAATTCAATTAGGACTATTTTGAGTCTCATGGCAGTAGACTATTTGCATATTGAACAGTTAGATGTAAAAACAACTTTTCTCCATGGGGATTTGGAGGAAGAGATTTATATGCAGCAGCCATAGGGGTATGAGGTCAAAGGGAAGGGAAATTCGGTATGTAGGGTGAAGAAGAGATTGTATGGCCTAAAGAAAGATACAAGGTAGTGGTACTTGAATTTTTATAGGTTTATGACAAAACGGGGTTATAGTAGATGTCATTTTGATCATTGTGTTTATTTTAAAAAACTAGAAAATGGAAGCTATATTATCTTGTTATTGTATGTAGATGAAATTCTTGTTGCAGGGTCTAATATGTAGGATATAAATGTGCTCAATAGGAAATTATCTAACTCATTTGTGATGAATGATTTGGGTGTTGTAAATAAAATATTTGGTATGAGAATGACAAGAGTCGGGAAAAATCGCAAATTGACATTGTCTCAGGGTGAGTACATAGAGAAGGTGTTGGATAGGTTTAGAATGAATAATGAAAAACCAGTTAGTACACCTTTGGCCAGCCATTTCAAATTAACTAAGGAAATGTGTCCCATGACACAGGAGGAGATAAAATACATGTCCAGGGTCCCTTATTCATCAATAGTTGGCAACTTGATGTATGTGATGGTTTGTACAAGACCAAATATTGCACATGCAGTGGGAGTTGTGAGCAAGCATATGAACAATCCAAGTAAAGAACATTGGGAGGAAGTAAAGTGGATTCTCAGGTATTTGAGAGGTACTGCTACTCATTCATTATGTTTTGGAGGTTCAAACACTTTTCTACAGGGATATGTTGATTTAGATATGGCAGGTGATAAAGATGGCAAGAGGAGCACCACATGGTATGTTTTTACTGTAGGTGGAACAACAGTAAGTTGGATTTCAAAACTGCAAAAGGTTGTTTCACTTTCAACAACAGAAGCATAGTATGTTGCTTCTACAGAGGATAGTAAAGAGATGATTTGGTTACAAATATTTATGGAGGAATTGGGAAAGAAGTAGAAGAACAACAGGTTTTAATGTGACAGTCAGAGTGCCATTCATCTTGCAAATAATTCATCCTTCCATTCGAATACTAAGCATATGCATCTTAGGTACCATTTCATATGATTCTTCTGGAAGATGGACATTTGAAGTTAGAAAAGATACACACTAGCCAGAATCCTGCAGACATGTTAACAAAGGGAGTAAGCATGGAGAAACTAAGTTCTGGATCAGTTTCAGTTGGTGTTCAAGCATGAAGGTGAAGATGAGAAATTTTCCAGGTCCAAGAAGGTTCATAGTCTAGCAGATACAATAGTGGTGGAGTTGTTGAGATCAGTCTCCAAGTGAGAGATTTTTGGTTGTGGAGACTGATTATTTTCCAGATTCATAGGTCTTTGTTTTTCATCCATGTTTATACCCCATGAAGACTTTACACCCCAGAATAATGTACACTCTTCCATGCGGAGGAGTACAGAGGTGGGTTACCCCCTCTGCGGGGTGCGGGGGCAAGCGGGGGTTCAGGGGCAATGTCCCCTGGATGGGAGTTCGGGGATGAAGCCCCGAAGGAAAAAATTCCTTGTAAATGTATATTTTAATTTCATTGTAAATATGGACTGTTAATTATAAGGTCACAGATCTAACAGTAGAAATTATTTTAGGTTTTTTTGCCCTAGAAGTAAGCCCTCTTTTATGAGGGAAATGTATTGTGGCTAAGCATGATAGTGAATATTGTATTTTGAGAGAGGAGACTGTGATAGAATGAAGAGGAACTTACAACGGGTTTGTTGTAGGTTGTATCCCTTCATTTGTTGGATAATAATAAAGGAAGGACCTTGAAATTTCTCTGGTGGATGTAGCCCACACTGGGTGAATCACATATATCTGTGTCTCTATTGTATTGTGTATGTTTTGTATTTTATTTCCACATTTGTTTTATTTTATTGCTTAGTGATCCTGCTTTTCTAACACATTCCACTATCAAACGATGTAGAGTCTAATTGGGCCTCAGTGGCGGGTTTGGTTCCCACTGTTGAGTTAAAGGGATTTAGGACCCCTCAACAGAATTGGCACTAGAACGAGGGTTGGCAAATGAATGGTTGACAACATTTCTAATCTAATATTTCACATAGCTTGTAGATTTCAAACAACCCACATTCATGGCTAGTCATTCTCAAGACATCCCACACACACTGAGTACTCCTGAAATGAGTAAATAACCCTAGCAATAGGAAGAAAATTTGTTTCCTAAAATACCTTATGCTCTTCCCCACAAGGAGTTGAACCAGTTCATAAAAATCACAAGAGATTACAACCAACAAATCGAAGCGCTACCCTTAGCTCAGTTACTCCCTCATAGAAAACAAGTAGGCTAGTGGTCGACACCCCCGACTAGGTTTTTTTCCACATAGTAGAATACTTGATAGATTTATCCCTCACCAATATTGAACATCCCCTCAACTTGATCCCCAAAACAACAACTAGTAACTCCTCTAAGCTCGATGATTTTTCTGATGTGGAATGGTTTAACTCAGAACGCTCAGTTTTGGAGTCGGACGACATGGAAGATAACAATGATCATAATGAATAAAGGGGAAACCCACCTCAAAATAATCAACCTTGGGTGACCAAGGATTCTCTGGCCATCCCCGGATGAGTACATAACCTTCCCCAACATCCATAAAATTTACTCCCTAAATTTGACCCTAAAACCTCAGGATTGCCTGAAGACCATATCAAAAAATTCATACTAGCTATTAGACTGATGAATGTCCAACATGAAGATGTAGTATGTAGGATTTTCCCCTATAATTTTGATAATTCGACTTCCATGTGGTATTTTAACTTTCTTGTAGGGTCCATAACTAGTTGGACAAAGTTTCAAAAGGATGTTTTAGATAAATTTATAGAAGAAACCACTACAAGAGATTTGATGGCTGAGTTGTTCACCGCCACCACGAGTTCAAAGGAGAAGGTTAAAGACTTCAATCAATGATTTACCACTATCTTGAACAAATTTCAACCCGAAGCTAAACCCACCCAGGAGTTGCAAATCGAAGTATATGCTAATGCTCTCCTTGCTTCCATTTCCATGTTTGTGAAGAGGGCTGCCAAAAATACCTTAGTTGACAATTTTGAGGAAGCCAAAACAATAGAATTCCAATTGAAGGGATGTAAAGAAGGCCAGGTCTCATTAGTGTGGAACCTAACACCCTCCCGGTGAATGGCCAATCCCTAAAACAATATTTCTGTTATAAATAAATAAAAATAAAAACGTGTGTGTTTCGATGAGAATTTGTTTTTTAGGATGATTTTGGGGTACTTTATTTTTTCTTTTTATAGTACTTTTTGTTCTTTTGAAGTCTGTGTTCAGAAAGGAATTGGTTGACCTTAGTTCATGTAGTATAATGACCTATGTTCCTAACTCATGCTTACATACAACACAAGAAGCATTGGGAGAATTGCGGTTGTTTTGAAGGAGTTTTCTGTCTAACCTGTGTAGATAAATAGCCTTGGAAAAGTGATGAAGTGTCTGCCTGATGGTTTGGTAAAACCTAAAGGGAAATATGGTAAGTTGGAAAGGGCCTCATGTACCTCAAGACAGAGTGAGAAAAAAATCACCTTAACCATCTCATTTTTCACAAATAACAGACGTCCTCCTCTCCCACTCGCTCAGGGCATTCTGGTGAAATAAAATAAATTATACCAAATGAGTTCATAGTAGGAGAGGGTATGAAGATATATATGTCAGGGATATGAATGCTCATTGGTAGGAGAGCAGAGTATGTGACATAGGGGTGACTCCATTGGGGCTATGGACGCTTGCTGGTAGCGGAACAACACCATAGCAAGTGAATGATGATAACTAAAAGGCCTGGTGCCAGTGAATGCTTTACTCGAATCTTGTCAAAAGATCGCATGGGTCATGGTTACAGGAAACAAAGGTGGAATAAAGACTGAAACCCCACAGGTAGGCCCGAATTCACCAATAAGGGAATTACAAATGCAAGGATAGAAGAGGCTCTGATAAACAACCAATTAAGTTCTTAACCAACTAAGCCTGGGGAAGGAACAAGGATTATGCTTTCACCTAGTACGTCGTCATTTGTTTAGAACTCAACACACCCTAAAACTCCTTATCAAATTTTGTCACTTTTTGGTTACCACTTGTTTTCTGCACTGTCTGACTCGATTTCATTTTGGGAAATGTTTTATCTTTGTTTGTTTTCATGACTCTCATCACCTATTCAGGTTTGTTTTAACTTATGAAACTTCTTGACTAAAAGACCTTAACACTTGAATTAAGAATCAACGGCCAAACACTAAACCCAACATGCTCAGGTTCGGTGTCAGAAAGAATTCATGTAAGTAAAGGAACCACATAGAAAACAATAGTCGTGTTGGCATGTTTTACAGGTAGTGTATTCTTGTCATCAATGGAAAGTACAACAACGACGATGGTTTAAGTACAGGAAGAATGTGCTAGGTAGGCACCAGTGGTATTTTAGGAAGACATAGCAGAGCAAGCTCGATAAGATTAGAAGACATAGTGCAGAGTATGTGTGTTTGTCATTGATGGCAAAGATCATGACCAACAATGCAGGGATAATGGCATGGCAATGGCAAGTTCAATAAGTGATCGTTGGATCCCATCCATTTCGGAGTTTCAGATACCGAGAGTTGGAGGTGTCAAGGAAACTCATGACAAGAATGATGAAATCACGAAATGTGAAACCACGACGTTTCGAAGTTTCAGATACCAGGAGTTGGAGGAGTCAAGGAAGCAACTCACAGCAGGAACTCGCGATATGTGAAATCATGAAAAGATCTAGACCGTCGAATCATCAAGATTATGGACCGTTGATCTGAATCCATTTCGGAGTTTCAGATATCGGGAGTTGGAGGAGTCAAGATTCGAGACTCTTCATCACAGGAGTCCTGAAGTTGCGAAATGAAAAACACTGAAATCCTGAAATAGGCACATCAATAAAGACTCCATTTCAGAGTTTCACAGACTGGGAAATCAAAGATCAAAGGAAATTTAACCTTTGAAGTAGCGAACCCTGAAATCCTGAAATAGACACGACGAAGGCCCGTGAAGTTTCAAAATCACGATAAGATATGGACCTTTGGATCCATAGGAAACGTGGTGAAAGATCGTCATTTCGCTGACTGGAAATTCAAAGGAACGAGATTCCCTAACCTCTTGAACTCGCGATATGTGAAATTGTGAAATAATCCTAGTCATTGGATCAAGGACAAATCTGTCTCGTCAAACCTAGGAGGTGAATGTGGCAGACCATGTCAGCAAAGACAGGTGGCAGCCTACGTCAGAAAGGACACATGGAATAATCATATAAGGACAAGTGTCAAGTTGATTTGGCATTTCAGGAACCTGGAAATCACAATTTCGAGTGACACGTAGAAGACAAATAGATCATGACACGTCATTGAGTGACGTCATTCCAGGAATTTAGTTTCAGGAGTTTTAGCATCAACTCTCCCCCAAAGTCCTGAAAGCTGAAGTTTTGGGGTGGAGGATAGCCGTCCGATCACCACAGATCGTGGATCGTTGATATGAAGAGCGAAGTGCTCAAATGATTAGCAAGTGGTCATAGGCTGTGGTCACATCGTCGATATTTGGAGGAAGGAACTAACAACTAAACCCCATTTCAGAGATCACGACTTGGAGAGTCGAGATGCCTCGCAACAGGAATTCACGACATGCGAAATGCCGAAATGTTGAAATGCGAAAACACTTTTTGGTGTAGGCTATGGTCACCGTCAGTGGTCATGTGATAGGGAGGAGCTAGCACCAAGTTAAGCTCCTTTTTGGTGATTGTAACATGAAGAGTCGAGACTCTTCACCACAGGAATGTCGAAATGCCAAAATGCGAAATGGTGAAATCAACGCGAGACCCTGTGCTTGTAATCCAATGGTGTTGGATACTTGGAAATCTGATCGAAGGGATACTATTTCTCTTAACACTTAATCGATCAGTTAAAATTCAGTTAGCAGAACTGAATCATGACTCTTGGATGGCTGGCGATTCAGTTGTTGATGCATTTTCTTGGAGGTTCATAGTGTAACTGCTAAAAATGACTAATGGTTTATGTTAGAGGACTCGAAGAGACTTTAGGGTGATTTCCAGAGAAGATGAAGAGCCTCAAGGCATCTTCCAGTGGCATGAAGATTTTTCATAGAGGATATTAATAGATGTAAGACTGTTGGAGACTAGAACTGCAATAGAGGGAATGAGCTTGACTGTAACAGAGAAGGCGAAGAGTCTCGACTGCTGGAGAGGCTAAGGAATATTGGCATAACACCCAATGATGATGGATACATGGGTTTAACTGCTAGAGAAGATGAAGAGTTGCAATGATGATCAGGCAGAGCACTTGACATGGGGAGAGCATGTAGAAGAATTATGAATAGGGGATGCAGAAGATACACAGAGAGAATTAAAATGTAGAACAGAGAAGATATTGGGTGTTGTTGAGAGTGATTCAGGTGTGTAGAAGGAGGCAGAGTGCAGCAGCTGAAATGCACAAAAGAGGAATGGTGCATAGAAGGGACATGGCGCATAGAGCATGAAAGGAAGAAGAACATAAAGTGTAAGGAAGGGTTGAGGAAGATATTGATGCAGGTAGAGCAGATCAGTGTAGCAGAATAGTGATGAGACTGGTAAGCCATTGATAAATATTGTATCTCTGTGATAAATTTATATATAGAAAACTTTATATTTCAGGGTGCTAGGGAGGAGCTAGGGAGGACTGTTGTCCTCAGAGGTTCAAGTGGGTGCTTGAATACAGGGAGTTGTAGCTTCCATCTAGTTGCAGCCAAAGAAACCAGGGTGGTAGGGTGGTGCAAGGGAGAACTATTGTTCTTTTTTTTATAGGTTGGTTCCTGTGTGACTGGAAGTTGGTGCTTCCATCTAGTTGGTGCTGGAACACTTAGGGAGTTTTCTCTTCCTTCTAGTCAGTGGTAGAGAAAACAAGGAGTTGGTGCTTCCTTGTAGTGGATGCTAGAGAAACTAGGGAGTTGGTGCTTCCTTCTAGTGGGTGCTAGAGAAACCAGGGAGTTGGTGCTTCCTTCTAGTGGGTGCTAGAGAAACCAGGGAGTTGGTGCTTCCTTCTAGTGGGTGCTAGAGAAACCAGGGAGTTGGTGCTTCCTTCTAGTAGGTGCTATAGAAAATAGAGAGTTGTTGCTCTCAGCAAGTTGCAGCTTGCAAAACAGAGGTTTTAGCCTTACAATGAGTTGGAGCTCATATGTAGGATAATGTACAAAATGTAAAGATTACTTATCATACCAAGAAGAATAGGTTTTTACCCTTTATCGGTTTCCTCAGGAAATATATGTCTCTGTATATTTCATATGTGTGACTGATGTCAAATGTTATATTTTTTACCTCCCTGCATTATTGTGATTGTCATTAAGTTCTCTGCAAAGAGTTTAAAATAAGCATAATTATTTAAGCACGATAACAACTGATTCACCCCCCCCTCTCAGTTGTCCAACAAGTTGTCGAGTTCCAATCCTCATTGACATTAGTAGAAGGCAGTTTTGGTTTGCATAAGTTATTCGCATAAAGGTTCGAGAGATAGTCGATGCCCGATGCGCTTTATCGGGATCAGGGAAAATCTAGAAGGATCAAAACAAACATTTAGACCGCGATGCATGTTCAACATCCAATCGTCAATCCCCGATGCATGTTCAACATCGAGACATTTTCAAGGGAGCCGATCTGAAATCACTTGGGTAGGTTTATCATTGATTGTCGATACTTGACACTTTTCAGTGTAGGAAAGTTAGGATTTGGTTTAGGAATGAATATCTGAAGGGGAGTATTGACTCCGATTAACATGAACGAATTAAGTCACTGATCTTGAACACCACTTTTCTTTACCAAGTAAGAGGGTTGCATGGTCTAGTTCTATCCCGAGTCATTTTTGGTTCCCTAGGGCCCATTCACACCTCCGAGTCAACTTTGCCACATCAACATTGTATGGTAATATTGATCATCATCAGAGCTTTTACAGGAGGATATCAATGAAAATATTCACAGAAAAATCCTGACCCCCAATCCAACAACTGAAAGAGAGAAGCAATGGGACGTTTGCGACATTAGATACGATCGAATTTTGGACATTTAAGGAACTAGTTAATGCCCAATCCCACATTAGTTTCTACCATGTGCGGAAATTAGAAAACAACATTTTGAAATTTTCGATATACCACATTACCACCTGTGCCTTTGCCATCAACCCACGATGAATTTAAGTTTAAACTCCTCTGAAGATCCAGTGACAGATTTGTTGAAATTTCACTCATAACCCGAATTGAATGGATGATGCGACACAATAAGATCATCCATGTTTAAATCTATAGAACCATTGTGAACAAATTCATTCTACATGTAAGTGAATTCTAGATCATCTTAAGGAGAAGAGTGAGAAATTTGAGACTATACCCACCCTTGTGATTATCAAACCAGGTTTAACAAGCTTCAGAGGTATGTATCCAAGTCTGTCAGTTTGTTGGTTATAATTTATATATGTTCATCTGGTTTCTTACACAGTCCCTAAACTATGCTCTAGTTGTAGGAAGAATTCTGTCGAGAAATACAACCACCAGATGCTCACCGAGAGCACCAAAGTTTAAAGAACCAGAGATAGGCAAAGGTTCTTCTCCAGGGACTACGAGGAAGTTGGAGTATGCCACTAAGGTGGGGCCATTCATTAAAACAACAACAAAGAAGTATTTAGTCCAACCTCTAGCCTTTGGTGATACAGAGGGAAGCACCAGATCCAAGGTAGTGCTCCCACAGTGGGGGGATATCATCAACATAATTATCCGAGAATAATTCCTAGAGTATATTCCACATAGTGACCTAGACGTAAGGTCGCTCGATGACTAGGTGTTCCCAAAAATTTGACGGTCGTATTTTCACATGGTGGAAAGAAGAACCCATGTTTTCCCCTACATAGAGGTTCTGAAATGGCTCATCGACCATATGGATGAAAAAATTTCTTGATCAACAATGAGAATGGTGGGTGCATTGGATTCTTCCTCCCGAAAGAAGTCCATAAATACTACAAGCTCAGGCACCTAGAGGAGTGTCTCAACACAGACTTCTTGGTGAAGTTCTATGAATTCCATGGCACCACTCGATTGATGGATTCATGGTGGAAGGAAAACAATAAGTTCACTAACCAGAGAAATGGCTGGTATGGAATGATTAATCTGAGGGAACCATACATCTATTTAATGGCTCTCATCTATCGGTTATACGGAGAAAAGGAATTCTCTAAGTTTTCAAAAGCATGGATGCCTTTCGCATACATAGTTGCAATCGTTGGGAGCATCTTGAACTAACAAGCGATAATATCCAAACAATTAATCATATGTGTACAATAATCTCAGACCAAATTTCTACATGGCCTCATACCTACTCGATTTCATGTGTGTAAGGAACCTCTTTGCCGTCATGAATCTGAGCTGGCTTTTTGTAGAGATCTCGGTTCACATCTAATTCAACGTGATATGGGAGAATAGGTACAAGAAATATTACACACTCATCTGCGATGAATTCATCACCCACATTTATTTTATTATTTTTAAGAAGGAATTCCCAAGGCTATTGACGGAAGCCAAGAAAATGATAGCCAAGGTAATCCATTTGTACTTGGAAGAGCGCTTAACCTACATCAGGGTGTTTGGGGCCACCTGAGCACCACATATCCTACTAGCTCATGTCCTAGACCGGCTCATCATGGGAGAAATGTTTTATCAAACCATCCCATAGGGATATAATGCCGCATTGGTCAAAGACAAGAAATGGTCTTTCATACCCTATGGTTTCCATGTGGGGTTATATCTAGTAAAGGATACTGCTCAAGCCAAACAAGAAGGGATGAGCCAACTTGAATTCAAGTTCCAAATAGGCCAATTTCACAAGCACCACCCTAAAGGTTTGGTCCTCCAACATGCTTCACATGTATCATCCTGTTATCACTCCAAGAAACTCTCCTAGGTTGTATCTCAGAGATGCCTAGTAACTTAACTGTTTTTGTAATTATTTACTCAATAATGGGTGTGGGGTTAGATCAATATGAATATCTAAATCACTGGATTGTATCTTCAAGACAATCTAGTTATATTCAAATAGTATAAGGCATTCAAGAGCTATTATCAGATAGGTTTGAAAATCAAATGGATAAGAAACCAATCAATTAATTAGAACATACATAAACCATATATGATGGGTCAACAAACTAGCAGTGGATGCTTATGATTCTTGTTTAATAATCAAAGGTAAGATGATAGTTATCATAGGACATTTAAACAGAGACAAAGAAACAAATTCAACTCATAGGCATAGAATGGAAATGAAAAGAAAGTCTGACAATAACAATGAAAGAAGCTTGCAGGCTGAGTATATTAAACAAAGTGTCAGTATCACAATAACAATAGAGTCTAGAACTCAAATTCAAACCATTCATTCTTCCAATATTTTTGGATTTATATCATTTACAAACAATTTCAAGATCCTAGAATACTGGATCAAATTTTGCCATAAATAGAAAGTCAATTTCTGGCCCAAGAAAATAGGCAAAGATCCTAAAACATAGGTCAATTCCTATTCTTGGGTGATCTTCATGTCCTTCATATTCTTCGAAAGGTGTAGTAAGCCTTCCAAGGCTGATGTATTTTCATGAGATATGAGAGAAGTTGAAAATGACACCTACTGACAATAAAATAGTTTTTTCCCTGAAAATAGCTAACCAATTTTGACCTTTCCGACTTGTAGAGCATCTCCAAAATCAAAACAGACTCTTAATAAGGATGTCATTAATTATTGTCTATCGATTGGAACTATTCCTGAGGCTTTTGGAAGAGGAAAGCTTGGATATGTGCAAAAATACTAACATTTTTCCCTGTCAGTTCTTTCGGTAGTTAGAATAGACAAAATCTGGACCAATTAGCTACCGAAAGCTTTGCTTTCGGTGGCTAATGAACAATCGAAATGTTCTCCTAAGCCACTGAAAGTTATGTCTTAGTGAAATTATCAAAATTTCAAAATAACTTTTGTCTTAGCTCTGAAACACATTAGGGCTAATCTTCTAAGGATTTTGCACCTTGCTCAACTTCTGGAAAGCCTGTAGGACTGTTGGTTGCCTCTGGTTCATTGCACTGAATTGTTACGTCTGCTAGGGTTTCAAGAGTAGCATGTGATTGATACTAGTGTTTTGAAGACATATCTTGCTTCCTTAAATCCCTGACCTTTTTCTTCAAGTCCTGAGTTACTCTCCATAAGTTGTTGTAATATTTTACAATCTTCTCCTTCTTTTTCTTTTCCTTTATGCTTTCATGTGCTAATCTTTCTAAGGCTGAGTGGTTTTATCAAAAATTCTTCGATAGGGTTTCACATCTAGTTTTAATTACCCTTTCTAACACTTCTTGTTGAGCTAACTTCTTTTTAATCTTCTTCATTTCCTTTGATTTACTCTGCTTCACTTTTTTTCTAGATGAGGCATGTGCAACTTGTGGTTCTTGTTCTTCTTCGAGTGTAGGTGATGGAAGATCTTCATACCTTGTTGTGAATACATATACATATACTAAATTTTCATGCCCTGTGGTAACTGAATCTTCATGCCCTGTTTCAATCTGGTGCTCTTCATCCTTCGAGTCTACGTAGGGAATATTAAGAATGCTCTTGTTCACTGGGGGTTCTTTGGCCTTCTTTCTTTCACTGTTGACGTTTAGTTTTTTCTTATATTTATTAAGATTAGAAGAAGGAGAGGGTTGGTTAACTAGAACTGGAGAGATAACTCTCCTCTTCCTCTTTCCACTCCTGGGAGTAGAATACTTTTTGGAATGAGGACTCTTTTTACCCTCTGGTTGTACATCAGTCTGAAAATCATTCCATAACAAGAATTAATTCCATTCTTTTCTTATCCTCTACAATAGCTCATAAACCGATAGTTTAATCAAACCATGGTGGGATAGCATGCCTTCAAATTTATTGGGCTTAGCCTTGACCTGATGAGCCATCTTAGATAAGCTTATGTGGAGATAATAGGGAAGATTGAGTGGGTTTCTACCAGTGAAATGATTCATAAGTTTGAAATGGTAAATCATCACCCTATTATATCTTCCTTCACAAGTTATATAAACTAGAATGGCTTTTAGTAACTGTTTCCATTTCTCTTCAAGGAAAGACACAAGAATGTCTTTCTGACATATCAAAGACTTATGTTCTAGTTTCAAGTAGGACCTGAATTCAACATTCTTTGTGATAGTTGTTTTGAAATAGTTTTCTCCAGTCCTGGCAAGCTCTGTCACCTTAGCTATGAGGGCTTCATCCACCTCGAATTCATCTTGACATATGACTTCTTTCCTTCCATCGAAAGTCAAGGAAAAAGCTTCTTCCACCTGCTGGTGAGAGCTCTGTAATTTTTTACAAAAATTATAGAAACCTACATCCCTGAAAAGTTGGCATACCTCTAGGTCTGATTCCAAGTAACTAATGTCGTCCAGCTCCTTCCTCATAGTTGAACCTCCTTTCTTCATTTGTTGCAATGTTCCTGTACACCTGCAATTGAAAAATTGGGTTTTGGGGAAAAATTACACAACGTAGACTTAGGAAGCTTTGGCTCGGCTGTGACAGGGACGAGAAGTATGAGGTGTGCATTAGAACATGGCGTTGATTACAAGGATGCGAAATCACAACTTAAGATTTGAAAAAATCATGGTTGGTGACTGTAATGATGGGAAGTACGTAACCATGCGATCTGATGAAACAACCATTTGAAAAGATTCAGTATATCATGCAGAGATCAGCTCCAAGTCTCTAAATGGTTTTCCTCCCATCTTTTAGGCATCTAATTGCAATCATAAAACCTCAATCCCAACAGTTTAGGCATGTGAAAGGACGTGTTGACTCCTCCCACACTCTTGTGATTTTGGTGGCTAAAATAGCCCTGAATTTCTTTGTTTAAGCTATCGAATGATAAGACTTTCGGTAGATGAGAAGCACTTTTGAAGAAGCACCTAAGCCATCGAAACCTGAGATTTGACTTAAATCAAATAAAAACAAAACCAAATGTTTTATCTAACTTTATTGCATGCATAAAGCCCTAAAAAATGAGCCTTTAAAAATTTAAAAATGTATTTTCAAATGACATCCTATCACCTAAAATAAAACAACTTGATTAATTTATTTGAGGAGATAACACTGGCTCCTATTGGGGGTGAACACCTCCCTGTGAGGTTTCAAGAACCACAGAACCAATATATTTCCTATAAGACAAAAATTCAAAATTATCTACTAGTGTTTCCATTGGGCATGGAGTTATTTTTCAAAAACAAAGACTAAAAATAAAATTTACAATGGCAAGGATTTGAAGCATTAGATAAAATAAAGTTTCAAAAAACACCCATTGACTGGGCCACCAAACATTTCTTCACCTTCCAGACTTTGTAGAATGAAAGTGTTGTTGTGTTGTACTTGAGTTATCATGAAAGGACCAGTCCAAAAATAATCAAACTTGCCATGCTTGCCTTTATCTTGTCTGAGGGCATCCCATTTCAGAACCCAGTCACCAACCCAAAATTTGTCCACCTTTTCTATTCTGTCAAAAGTATTTTTGATCCTCTTCTGATGAGCTTTTGATTTGTCCACCAACTGTTCTCTAACTTGCTACAATTCTACCAAGTCAAGCATTATTCTCACCATATCATTTGATTTAGTTTGTTCTTCCTAAAAGAACTTGGCCACTGCTAGAACTAGTTGAATGGGGAAAATGGCATCAGTGACATAAACCAGTTTGAAAGGAGAAGTTCTTATAGATTTCTTGATGGTCACTCTGTCAGCCCAAAGAGAAAACTTTAGTTTAGAATCCCAACTCTTTTGATTATCCTCCAACATCTTTCTGATGATTTTGACTAGACTCTTATTAGATGACTTAGCAAGGCCATTACCTTGAGGGTAGTAGGATGTAGAGTGTACCAATTGAATGCCCATTGAATTACACATGTCAACCAATGCATCATCTTTAAAGGTTGTTGCATTATCTGTCACTAGCCTTTTTGGGCAGCCAAATCTGATCAGGATGTTTTCATAGAGAAACTTCATGACGACTTGATGAGTGGAATTTCTAGTGGGGATTGCCTCTATCCACTTAGTAAAATAGTCAGTGGCCAACAAGATACACTTATGTTGACCACTATATCAAGGATTGATCTCACTGAAAGGGACCATTCACTACAATAGGTCTCAAGGGCAGAGATTTGAGTTGTTGCTTCCCTATGAATCTTTGGCACTTATCACAAGATTTCACAAAGGCGCAGACACCTGAAAAAAGAAAAGGCCAATAGTACCCAGTCCTTAGGATTTTATGAGTTGTGGTGTTCTAGTAATGATGGCCTCCACAAAAAATTGAATGGGACTGATGCATGACTTCGGCTAACTCATGTTTGTCCAAACATATCAATAGTAAACCAGAAGGGTCTTTCCAATACAAAAGATTATCATTAATGCAAAATTTAATTGCTCTGAGCTTAAGGGCTCGAGCTTGAGTCATGCTAAGTTTAGGAGAAACCTCCAACTTCTGTAAAAAATAAACAATACCTAAATACCAATCACATGAAGACAAATTCTTAGCCACCTATTGGCTGACATGTTGCTCTTCTGCTGCTACCCTTGTCTGCAAACTTGTTGAATTTACCCCAATGAAATTTATGCCTAAAAGATCATAGTTCTCTTCTGTCATGAGCTGGGTAAGGCCTTGGACTTTTACCATCTTGGTGGGATTCACTTCTATATCAAACTCAATCAGCTTTGTGATCCATTTATCTCTCTTTCCATCAATATCAGGCTGGGTCAAGACATCATTCACAGAGTCTGAAGGAACATAGGCAACAACCTTTGCATGGAGGATATAAATTCTGAAAGATTTTAATGACTTAATGAGAGCATAGGCTTGTTTTTCTATAGGACCATACCTTATTTCACCATCCCTGAGTGATTTGTTGAAGAAAGCCACTAGGTGATCAAGACTTTCATCATCTTTTTGAAACAAGATTGTTGCCAATGTGTCATAGGAAGAAAAAGAGAAAATATAGAACTTCTTGGTGTAATCTGGACTGATTAGAGTAGGAGATTCCATGATAGCCTATTTGATATCCTCAAATGAACTTCTTGCATTGTCTGTCCATTTGATCTCAAACCCCTTTTTTAGCATAGAGGTTATATGTTTCACTAACTCGGGGAAATTAGGAATAAACCTTCTGACAAAATTGATCTTACCAAGTAGGGATTGGATATCCCTATTTGACCTTGGTATCGACAACTTTTGAATTGCTTCCACTTGAGCTGGATCAATTTTCACTCCCTCTGCTGAAACAATGTGGCCTAGGAGCTTACCCTTCTTGAGAGCAAATTCAGTCTTTTTTGGGTTCAATGAAATCTTGAACTGTCTGCATTTCAAAAATACTATTTTCATATGCTTCAGATGATTTTCATGAATGCTGGAATAAACTATGATATCATCAATATAGATTAAGACAAACTTGTCCTTCTCTCTCACAAAATATATGTCCATGGCCCTCTGAAAGGTGGCCCCGACATTCATTAGACCGAATGGCATCTTCAAGTACATGAAGGTACCCCAAGGAGTAGTAAAGGTGGTTTTTGCTTGGTCATCAGGGTGTACAGAAACCTGCTTATAGCCTGAGAAGCCATCTAGGAAAGACATGACACTGGCTCCTGAAATTCTCTGTAAAAAGTGTTCCATATTGGGTAGAGGATAGTTTTCTTTCTTGGAGCATTTATTTAGTTTTCTAAAATCAACGCATAACTTGATCTCACCATTTTTCTTCCTCACTATCACTAGGTTTGCAATCCATTTAGAGTATCTCAGTAGGATTATGATTTTGGCATCGAGGAGCTTTTTGATTTCTTTTTGTATTATAGGCAACAAGAGAGGACTGATAGGTCTCAACTTCTGTTTGAATGTGATGGTGTCTTTTTCCAAGGGAATCTTATGTTGAATCACATCTAGATTATAGGTTTTTAGATCACTATATTTCCAGGAAAAAACATCAGCAAATTCCTTCATAATGCTCATGGGCAACAGGATCCTTCTCCTTCTTATCAGGTTTGTAGGGGACATCATTTTGGTCAAAAATATTCTCAAGAGGCACCAAACCCTAAGGTATATAATTGTTGGGTAGCTGAACAATATCATGTTGACCCATTTTTCTCTTCAACTTAGGATTTTTGGATTCCTCTACATTTTGATTTTCCTGGTCAATATGCATATCAAAAAATTCATCTACAACTTGGAGAAATCTACTAAGCTCATCATCATCTTCAAAGACTTTCAAATACTTGACATTGACAGGAAGGGATTGTCTGTATTTGAATTGGATTTCATAGTTTAGTATAGGAGGCATGGGAGGAATGAACATACTGGTCAAGACAGCAAGGGAATCAACCAGGTGATTCATAGCTCTGGGTATATAAGAAATATAAAAAATGGAAAAAGATTCCTTGAGTTTCCATACCTCATCTCTGTAAGCTTTCAACTTGACATGTTTTGCTTGGAAAGTACTGTTCACTTGTTGTATGATGAGATCTGCATCTCCAAACACATTTAGAACTTTGATTCCCATTTCCTTGGCAGCATTTAATCCCAACAGTAAAGCCTCATACTCTGTTATATTGTTAGTAGTTTTGAAATCAAGTTTAAAAGAAAAATGAATAGTCTCCTTTGAAGGAGAAATCAGAACTACACCTGGACCTATTGAGTCTTTGGTACTGGCATCATCAAAGAACATGCTCCAAATGGGAGTACTCTCTCCATCATACTACTGATAAGTAGGCGTTGTGAGCTACAAAGGAGTTGGTTGAGAATCATCTATTTGCAGAATGCATGCCCCAAAGTCCGTGTCCAATGCACAGATGGGATGGTTTACAGAATTCTTCTCATCACTAATGATGTAGGAAAGATGATTTTCTCTATAAATTCTCCTTACCTCTCCTCCAAACACTAAGATTATGGCATATGAAAGATCCATCTACAGGGTACCACCTAGCCTTTTTCTCCATGAATGTGACAAGAGGAGGCCGAACTTGGGTGGGATATCAACCACTACAACATCCATTACCATGATTCTCATAGGCAACTGGGCAAGGTTTATGACAAGGTCTTTTATGCGGCCGAGGCATCTAAATTTCCTAGAGTCGAAAGAGAAGAGATCATGGTAAGGTTTTGTGATGTCAAGCCCAAGCTCATTCATCATTGCTTTAGGCATAAGATTGTGTGACGCTCTCGATTCCAACAAGCATTTGTGAAGGATATTGTCATGGATATTCAAGGATATGTAGAAGGGTGGACAAGAATCATCTCGGTCCTCTACCATAAGTCCTATAGTCACCGTGGGCTTTTCATCTTGAAGGTTTACATAATCAGCAGCTGGGGGAGTCTTTGGTTGAAGGGACTTTAGGATACCAGACTTGAATATGTCATTCTTCATAAGTTTAGTCAATGGCATAGGTATTTTTACCTTATGAATTTCTGATTCGAAATTAAATGAATATGATATTTTGTTGGAAGGTTTTACTTCATTAGAAGGAGCTCAAAGAGACACCTTTTCTTTAGCTTGGGGGTGCAATTTCTTTTGCTATTATTTTGCAGGAGTGGAGATCTTCTTTGCAGGAGAAGCAGGTTGCCTGGCAACAACATCTTTATTTTTTGGGGGGGCAGGTAGAAATGGATTTGGAGCAGTAGTCTTAGATCTTAAATTATAACATGGATGACCATCTATCTGATAAAGAGATTATTAAATGCTTGCCTCATTAATTTTCTCATTTATGAGGGCCTCCTCATAATCTGTTTGTGTCAAGAAGGAAGAATCAGCATCATCCCCAAAGCAATTTATGCCATCTTCTTCTTCAATTTCACCATGAGATAGCTCCTGCTCTTCTTCTAGCACAACATTTTGGAAAGGGGCCCTGATCCTTTGGTCTTCAGCTGCACTCTTGTCTCTCTGAAGGATCTGGACCTGCTGGTTGTTCCTTCTGTAAGGGAATGCATTGGGATTCCTAGGAGCATAGGTATTAGGCTCTTTAATTCTTGCTGGTTGCTAACTCTAGATTTTCAGTTTTGACATCTCCGAGGTCAATTTGTCCAACATATTGGCCATCTTTTCCATTTTGGTATTTGAAGAAGAAGGAGGATCAACATATGACTTCTTTCTCTCAAACTTTCCTTTAAGTTTTTGGGATGCCACAATTTTATATTCAACCTCAAGAGAAACATCTTGCATTAAGGTGAGTGTGGTTGACCTTCTTTCTCTAAGGATTAAACAAAATTTTGGATCAAAGGAAGAAGAGTAACTAATATTTGTTGATGCGTCAATTAGCTTGATCTCTGCAGGGATCTTGCCAAACATCTTATTGAATCTTTTGGTGAAGTCTGACATAAATTCGCCATTTTCTCTTCTTAGATTTTGAAATTCAGTAATATAATACAAAAGGTCTATTATTTCTCCTCAATGTTTCAAAAACACCTCATCTAATTTCTCAATACCTGCCACTGAATTAGTTGGTAGTTCCTTAAACCACTTCCTATCTTGACCATCCAAGCTTTGCACAAAAATTCTGGTCCAAACATCTTCCTCATAAATGTTAATGTTCTCATCTTAGGCATAAAAATCCTTTATGTGTTCTTCAACAATATAATCTCCAGATCCAGTAAACTTGGGAATGTACTTATAATAATCTTCTGTTGGCATGGCTGACAAGGGATTGGGAAAAACAAGATGAGCATACCTATTGGCTAAGATCTGTTCCATTTTTTTCAAAGGAGCAGCCATGGCAATCTTAGGGGTTGATGTAGAAGAAGAAGTTTATGTAGATGACAGCTAATATGGGACAGGTGGGACTATATACAATGGTGGTTTTTCTTCACTAGGGAATGAAGTGGAAGCACTGGTAGAATGACTACCCTGGAATGTGGTTCCTGAATAAGATGGGAAATAAGAATCTCTGTAAAACTGGGCAAGCAGCAAGGCCAAGTTTTCCTCACCCTTAGAGGAAAGGTCTTGTAAAATATCTTCAAGAAAGGGCAAACTGTATGGGTATAGAAAAAAAAAATTCCAGACTCAGTTTGTGAATAATTCAAGGAAGAAGAGGAGTCCTCTTCTTGGATAGATTCAACAACTTCTCCTCCTAAGTTGGATATAGTAATATGCTCTGAAATAGGATCTATAACATCAGAAGAAATTGAAGGCTCATCACCCTTCAAGCTTTATGACTTAATTACAATTTTTTGAGAACTAGAAGTTTTAGCAGAAGTAGATTCGACAAGAGGTTCTCTAGATACAAGTGAAGAGGTGCTTCTTGAAATACTTGGTCTAGATGATCTTATAGATCTGGAAGTTTGTCTTTGTAGTAATTTTCCAGTTCTGATGATCTTCTCGTGATCTGAAATTGGTGTTTCCAGTGGCCTTTCTTGATTTTATCTAGTATGAGACCTTCTCGGAGCCACTTCGTTCCAATGGAGTCTCCATATAGATGATTACAACCAAAATAGTGTCTTCACTTTGTCTATCATCAAAGTTGGATCTATGTCATTTCCCAAGGAAGATGAGCTTCAATATCCGTCCCTGGAAACAACGCCAATTTGTTATCACTCCAGGAAACTCTCCTAGGTTGTATCTCAAAGATGCCTAGTAAATTAACTACTTTTTTAGTTATTTACTCAATAATGGGTGTGGGGTTGGATCAAGATGAATATCTAAATCACTGGATTGTATCTTCAAGACAGTCTAGTTATATTCAAATAGTACAAGGCCTTCAAGAGCTATTATCAGATAGGTTTGAAAATCAAATGGATAAGAAACCAATCAATTAACCAGAACATACATAAACCATATATGATGGGTCAAAAAACTAGCAGTGTATGCTTATGATTTTTGTTTAATAATCAAAGGTAAGATGACAGTTACCATAGAACATTTAAAACTATATAGAGAAACAAATTCAACTCATAGGCATAGAATAGAAATGAAAAGAAAGTATGAAAATAACAATGAAAGAATCTTGCACGCTGAGTATATTAAACAAAGTGCCTGTATCAAAATAATAATAGAGTCTAGAACTCAAAGTCAAACCATTCATTCTTCCAATATTTTTAGCCTTATAACCTTTACAAACAGTTTCAAGATCCTAGAATACTGGATCAAATTTTTCCAAAAATAGAAAGTCAATTTCTGGCCCAAGAAAATAGGCAAAGATCCTAAAACATAGGTCAATTCCTATTCCTGGGTGATCTTCATGTCCTTCATATTCTTTCATAGGTGTAGTAAGCCTTCCAAGGCTGATGGATTTTCATGACAGATGAGAGAAGTTGAAAATGACACCTGCTGACAATAAAATAGTTTTGTCCCTGAAAATAGCTAACCAATTTTGACCTTTCCACCTTGTAGATCATCTCCAAAAACAAAACAGACTCTTAATAAGGATGTCATTAATTATTGTCTATTGATTGGAACTATTCCTGAGGCTTTTGGATGAGGAAATCCTGGATCTGTGCAAAAATACTAACGTTCTTCCCTGTCAATTATTTCGATGGTTAGAATAGACACAATCTGGATCAATTAGCTACCGAAATCTCTTCTTTTGGTGTCTAATGAACAATCAAAATGTTCGCCTAAGCCACCGAATGTTATGTCTTAGTGAAATTATCAAAATTTCAAAATACCTTTTGTCTTAGCTCCAAAACACCTTAGGGATGATCTTTTGAGGCTTTTGTACCTTGCTCAACTTCTGGAAAGCATGTAGGATTGTTGGTTGCCTCTGGTTCGTTGCACTGAACTACTACCTCTGCTAGGGTTTCAAGAGTAGCGTGTGTTTGAGAATGGTGTTTTGAATACATAGCTTGCTTCCTTAAAGCGCCGACCTTTTTCTTCAAGTCCTAAGCTACTCTCCATAAGTTGTTGTAATCTTTTACAATCTTGTCCATCTTTTCCTTTTCCTTTATAATTTCATGAGCTAATATTTCTAAGGCTGATTTGTTTTCTACAAAATTCTTCGATACGGTTTCATATCTATTTTTAATTACCCTTTCTATCACTTCTTGTTGAGCTAACTTCTTTCTAAGCTTCTTGATTTCCTTTGATTTACTCCGCTTTACTTTTTTACTAGATGAGGCATCTGCAACTTGTGGTTCATTTTCTTCTTAGGGTTTAGGTGATGGAAGATATTCATACCTTGTTGTGAATACATCTACATATACCAAATTTTCATGCCTTATGGTAACTGAATCTTCATGCCCTGTTTCAATATAGTGCTCTTCATCCTCTGAGTCTATGTAGGGAAGATTAAGAATGCTCTTGTTCACTGGGGGTTCTTCGGCCTTCTCTGTTTCACTGCTGAAGTTTAGTTTCTTCTTAGTTTTATTAATCTTAGAATAAGGAGAGGGTTGGTTAACTGGAACTAGAGAGATAACTCTCCTCCTCCTCTTTCCACTTCCGGGAGTAGAAGACTTCTTGGAATGAGAACTCTTTTTTTCCTTTGGTTATACATCAGTCTGAAAATCATTCCAGAAGAAGACGTAATTCCATTCTTTCCTTCTCCTCTACAACATCTCATAAACCAAGAGTTTAATCAAACCATGGTGGGATAGCCTACCTGCAACTTTGTTGGGCTTAGCCTTGACCTAATGAGCCATCTTAGATAAGCTTTTTTGGAGATAATAGGGAAGATTGAGTGGGTTTCTACTAGTGAAATGATTCATGAGTTTGAAATGGTAATTCATCACCCTATTATATCTTCCTTCACAAGTTATATAAACCAGAATGGATTTTAGTAACTGTTTCCATTTCTCTTCAAGGAAAGACACAGGAATGTCTTTCTTCCATATCAAACCCTTGTGTTATGGTTTCAAGTAGGCCCTGAATTCAACATTCTTTGTGACAGTGGTCTTGAACCAGTTTTCTCTAGTCTTGGGAAGCCTTGTCACCTCATCTATGAGGGATTCATCCACCTCAAATTCATATTGACCGATGACTTCTTTCCTTCCATCAAAATTCAAGGAAAAATCTTTTGCCACCTGCTGGTGAGAGCTCTGTAATTGTTTACAAAAATTATAGAAACCTACGTCTCTGAAAAGTTGGCATACCTCTGGGTGTGATTCCAAGTAATTAATGTCGTCTAGTGTCTTCCTCATAGTTGAACCTCCTTTCTTCATCTATCGCAATGTTCCTATACACCTGCAATTGAAAAATCAGGTTTTGGGGAAAAATTACATAGCGTAGACTTAGGAAGCTTTGGCTTGGCTGTGACAGGGACAAGAAGTATGAGTTGTGCATTAGAACATGGCGTTGATTACAAGGGATGCAAAAGAGTGGCTTAAGATTTGAAACAATCATGGTTGGTGACTGTATTGATGGGAAGTACATAACCATGTGATCTGATGAAACAACCATTTGAAAAGATTTGGTATATCATGCAGAGATCAACTCCAAGTCTCTAAATGGTTTTCCTCTTATCTTTTTGATGGCTAATTGCAATCATAAAACCTCAATCCTGATGTTTTGGGCATGTGAAAGGACGTGCTGACTCCTCCCACGCTCCTACAATTTTTGTGGCTAAAATAGCCCTAAATTTATTTGTTTAAGCTATCGAAATCTAAGACTTTCGGTATCTAAGAAGCACTTTTGAAGAAGCACCTAAGGCACCAAAACTTGATATTTGACTTAAATAAAATAAAAACAAAACTAAATGTTTTATGTAACTTTATTACATGCATAAAGCCCTAAAAAATGAACCTTTAAAAATTTGAAAATGTATTTTCAAATGACATCCTATGACCTAAAATAAAACAACTTGATTAATTTATATGAGGAGATAACACATCCTACTGGCTATATGCTCCCAATAAGTTTGAGGACAAAGTCTTCACAAAGAATGCCCAAGACTGGGATGAGGTGGTGCAGAGGATGGCCAACCCAAACATGAATAGTTTCTAGGTCATGAGCATGGATGAATAGGTTGAAATAGTAGTACAGTCGGCTCAAGAGGCCCTTAGATCTAGGGAAGAAATCAGAGTGGTAGAGACAACATAGACAAAGAGAAGGGGATTTTTCTTGACACCATAGGCACATGAAAGGGGATTTCTCTTAATGGTAGAGGAACAAAGAGTCATTGATCAGTTGGAGAATGACCCAGACCTCCTAAAGATGATGAGGGTTCCTTCTGACAAACCAATCAAAAGTTAGGGAGGACCAAGTGACCCAGAGACAATACAAATTGAAGAAACCACCGGGTCAGATAACCCTAAAGCTTCAACACCACAGATTGGATCACTAGGGGAAGTTTCATCTCAGCCTGAGATAGTGAGTACATCAGGGAGAACAAGTACACCAAATCCCCTATTCAGTCTAATAACCATCTACGATGATGAGAAGAGTTCATAGGTGTCCATGGTAACTCCACTGAAAATCATAGAGGAAACAAAACCTAAGAAGGCAGCCACCCCGGGTCCTGATGCTTCATTTCAGAGCCACCTACAGAATGAGAATGAGGTGGAAAGTGCCTTGGACGAAGAGCCACTCGACATACTAGGAATCCCAATGGACGACTCGATGCATGAGCCATGATCGCTCAAACAAGAAGGAGAAATCACACAACAGAAAATCAACGTTTCAACAACCGATTACTAAGTAAGTACTCAACTTGCCTCTGATTCCTCATTTTTCACCAGTACTTTACCACTTGATGAGAAACAACTAGAGGTCAAGCCATCAGGACATACAGTAGAGGTTTAGGAACCTAGTCTTGAAGAGATATACACCATTGGGAGCATTGGAAACACTCTTACTTGGGGAAAGAAACAAGTCCCCGAACTTGTGCATAAGGTTGTCGATATACAAGCCATCGCCTACAACTGAAAGAGGAAATCCATCGTGAAGAGAACCACTAAGAAAATGAGGCTTACTTTGGACAATTCAATCCTCATCACAAGAGAGGAGAAATTGATTAGCACAGAGCATGCCAAGATGTCTGAGCTTATCGACGCAGGGATGGTAATCACATATACCACCCTGGATAGAGCAAGGAAAGATGAAGAAGAGTTTCTTTCTACACTAAAGGGGTTGGAGCATCTGCACCATTTGGAAAAATACTATCAGGACTCCACACATGCCACGATATTCTTGAGAAGCGAATTCCAAGATTCCTACAACAAATTCACAAGTGAGCGGCACCTTTTCACTGTAGGGATAGTTGATTTCTAGCTAGACACCCTTAAGGAAATATTAATGTGAAAAGACATGGAAAGATGATATGAGAAGTCCCACCAAGCGGTGGAAAGAATTGATTACACCAACGTGGTTGAAAAGGGATGAGACGTCAAAGACCACAACATTCGGGTGCTAAGGGACAACAACATTGACCATATAAAGAAGGTGGTCAAATACTAGGTGAAGATGGTCCAATAACCTCAATGGGAGATCCAAGAGAAATAGGCCTATTGAGAAATAATTTGGACCAAGATCAATCAGGTGATGAGAGACATCGGAATCGCAGAATTCGATGCACCTGAGGACTTTGTTGACTTGCATGACATAGTCAAACTACATGCAGAAAAAGACTCATCATGGACTGCGGAGATAACAAAGGTGGGAAGCATGGCACCAGGTCAAGTACAATAGTTCATGGAGCACATAATCAAGGCTCAGACAATGTTACAATAGTTAAGTGTCAAAGTAATCAAGTATCGGGCATGGGCGGTGGAGATAAAGGAGATCCTTTCGACCCTGATGGACCAACACAGAATCTTGTATGCCAACACATGCGAGGAACTCTTCGTCAAATGGTCAGAGTATGAGAATATTCATCCACTCAAGTGAAAAAAATTGATAACTCTTAGAAGACTGAGAGATGAAAGAACCATGTGGCGATGTTTTTTTTACTTAGCTTTCACTTTTAATAGTTATTTTTAGTTAATAATTTGTGATAAATAAGAGGATCAACCTGTTAGAAGAGGTCGATGGATTTTGCAAAGACCCTCATTTTTGAAATTTTAAAGAACTATTTTGGAACTACCTTAATTGAGAATTCATGTTTAGGACCAAAGACAAGTTTTTGTTTTTCATCAAAGGTGTGTGTGATTGGATCATAAGGAGGAATTATTTCTGACTTTATCTCATGAATGGATGTTGTAATGAGTAAGAGTTTTTGAATCTATTGATAAGTTAGTTGATTCAATATTTTTATAGTTCTTATCTCTAATGATGGAAAGAAAATCCTGGTGTTAATGTGTGATCACTGATTAAATCTAAGGAAACTAATTTTATTTCCATCATTTTATTTCATGTATGTTTTCTTTTGATAATTGTGTGTCGATGAATAATTGAAATACCAACAAGTTGATGTATTAGTACTAGGCTTGTCATAGGTGTGAAAATATTTGTCTGCATGCTTGAGCATGAGGTTTATCCTGAGCTCATCCTTCCTCAGTAGTTAATTTTCCCCCCTTTTATTTTACCCAACTGGTTTATACTAGAACCTATATTTTATCAGACCCACCTATAAGAGAAAAAAAAAAAAAGAGAGAGAAAATTCAAGCTAAAGCAAGATTTTTCACGAGAAGATATCTTGTAAAACACTATGTAAATCCCATAGATTAATTTGTCAAATCGCAAGATCTAGAGAACCATTCCACTATCAAACAATGCAGAGTCTAATTGGGCCTTGGTGGTAGGTTTAGTTCCTACTATTGAGTTAAAGGGATTTAGGACCCCTCAACAGAATTGGTGCTAGAAGGAGGGTTGAAGAATGAATTGTTGTCAACATTTCTAATCTAATATTTCACATAGACTGTAGATTCCAAACAACCCATATGCATGGCTAGTTATTCTGAAGACATCCCATGTACACTGAGTACTCTGGAAATGAGTAACTCACCCCAGCAAGAGGAGGAAAATTTATTTCCTGAAATACCTTACGCTCTTCCCCACGAGGAGTTGAACTAGTTCAAAAGAATCACAAGAGCTTACGCCTGAAAATTTAGAGTGCTACCCTTAGCTCTCTTAATACCTCATAGAAAACAAGTAAGTAGACCAGTGGTTGACACCCCCGACCAAGTTTTTATCCACATAGTAGAATACCTGATATATTTTTCCCTCACCGATATTGAACATCCCCTCAACTTAATCCCTGAAACACCAGCTTGTAACTGCTCCGAACCCATTGATTTTTCTGACGAGGAAGGGTTTAACTCAGAATGCTCAGTTTTGGAGTCGGATGACATGGAAGATAACAATGATAATAATGAAGAAAGGGGAAACCCACCTCAGAATAATCAACCTTGGTTTTCCATGGATTCTTTGGTCATCCCTAGATGAGTACATAACCTTCCCCGACATCAAGAAAAGTTACTCCCTAAATTTGACCCTGAAACGCAGGATTTCCTAAAGACCATATCAAAAAATTCATACTAGTTATTAAACTGATGAATGTCCAACATGAAGACGTATTATGCAAGATTTTCCCCTATACTCTTGTGAATTTGGCTTCCACATGGTATTTTAATTTTCCTTTAGGGTCCATAACTAGTTGGACGAAGTTTCAAAAACATGTTTTAGACAAATTTTCAGAAGAAACCACTACAGGAGATTTGATGGTTGAGTTGTTCACCGCCACCGTGATTTCAAAGGAGAAGGTTAAAGACTTCAATCAAAGATTCACCACTATCCTCAACAAATTTCAACTTGAAGCTAAACCCACCCAGGAATTGAAAATCGAAGTATATGCTAATGCTCTCCCTACTTCCATTTCCATTTTTGTGAAGAGGGATACCAAAAAAACCTTAGGTGACAATTTTGAGGAAGCCAAAACAATATAATTCCAAATGAAGGGATGTAAAGAAGGCCAGTTCTCATTAGTTAATAAGGAAGTTCCACTCCTCCCAAGAGAGCACTCTTGTTGACCAGACCCCTAAGGAAACAAACAAAACAAGGTCCCAAAAAAGGAAATGGAGACATAGAAGACCTGCAAGGAATGAGAAAGAAATTGTCAAACAAAATCATAGACATGAAAAGAAATGCAGAGTAAGGAAACCAAGGCCAGAGGCCCTATAAACCATTTTTTAAAAGAAATCCATTGTTCAAATCAATTGAACCTCCCCCATCCAACTTAAACGTCGATCTGGGAAATGTAGCATCCGACTCTTTATGTAACTATAACCAAGAGAAACATTCTGAAAGAGACTTCCCACAATGGGTGCATGCAATGAATTTCATGGCCAACCAGTTTCTAGACAAGGTTTCACTTACCGAACAATCAAGCGACTCAACTATGAATATTGTTGATAAGGCAGAAATTGATCCACCGGAAGAAACAACCATGCTAATATGGGACCCTGACCTACCCATGCCTTCCGATGATCTATTTGAGGTTCAAGAACCACCCACAGAGGTATTGGTTGTGAAAACGTAAAGTAGGGAACAACCAATCTCAAATTACCTTATCATGGCCCACACTTCGAGAGGAAAACAAAAATTCGATCTACCAAAATAATATTTTGTCTCCCTAAGAAATCCTATAAACATCCATATCATATAAGCGCTCAAGATAGACTACAACATAGTAGAAGATTTGAAAAAAATTGAAGGCTAATACATTGGTCATGGACATGTGTAGAATCCCCTAACAAAAGCATTTTATGTTACAAGCATTGAATTCATTAGAAACTCCTATAATAATCACTCACCAAGGATAAAATCCATCCCTTACATATATGAGAAGTAATCCAACTGTGAACGCTTATTCTGAAGATAAAAAGGGAAAGCCTTTTGTCCCACCATTCCTCTTGACATTGAAGTCTTCAACAAAATCCTCCATAATTGTTTGGCTGACGTAGGGGAATCCTCTAATGTTATGCCATTATCTATATGCAATAAATTGAAAGCAGTCCCTCTCAAAAGTGATAAACATGTGATACAACTAGATAAAACCCAGGTGAAAATTATGGGAGAACTCAAGGATGTCATGATCAAAATGGTGACACATCCAAAATTTGTTCAAGTAATTGACATCATTGTAGTAGATATACCAGAATCTTATGGATTGTTACTTAGTCGAGATTGGTCTGAGAAGTTAAACAGATACTTTAGTATATACTGGGCTCACCTTTGGTTTCCATTAAAGGGACACATGAATATGATCAGGATCAATAGGGAAAAATATCTAAAACACATTGTCACTGACCTAGAATCCATCAACAAATCCTCTTTGGCATATTTCCTTGTGCTAGGAAACTATTCATGCAAATCCAGTTTCGGTAATCTCTCACCTCTCTCATCTAATGTCCCTCTTACTCAAAACTATGAAATGAATTTTCAAGAAAATTTTCCAACGACGGTCGAAAAAATCTTCTTCGATCAAGAATCTCTTTTAAAATCATGGAGCAGATAGGAGGAAAGGAAGAAAGTGGTAGGAAAAAAGAAACTGATGGTTTTCGCTCACAAGTTTGGACCTTGTACTTTGATGGGTCTAAGTCGCAAGAAGGATCAGGAGCGGGGTGTATCCTCATTGATCCCAAAGGTAAACGGAATTTCATGTCCTGCAGACTACAATTTGAATACACAAACAACACTATCGAGCATTAAGCCCTAGTACAAGGGCTTAAGAAATCTATAGAATTAAAAGTTAAAGAACCAAAGGTTTTTGGATATTCTAAAATCATCATTAGAAAATTAAGGAACACTATACACTGCAACTCTCCCCACCAGAGGAATTATCAATAGGAAGTGCACAGACTAATAGAACATTTTGAAGCCTTCAAAATTACAGTGAGCCAAAGGACAAAGAAAACTCTTGTTGATTCCCTAGCCACCGATTCCTCAAGGCTATCCCCTTTAGAAGACTATGAAGCCTCTTGATTCATTGTGGAGCTACTCTACAAACCGACGGTGCCCAACAATATTTCTAATTGGAAGTTTTTTGAAGGAGATGAACATATCATAAATTTTTTAACCAATCAGGATAATTTTAAAGATCTAGCTATTAACGATGAAATATTTTAGGAGATATTAATATAAATTGATCCCCATGTACAAAAAACTAAAACAGATCAATCGACTAACAAACCGAGGTCTCACACGATACCAAAATGGGTAGACAATTTAGAAAACCTTTTTGAATTAAGGGAGAGATTTAAAGGGTCAACGAACAAAAATACAGGGAGTTCATGTCCCATGTATGAAACCCTTAATCTAGGAACCCCAAAGAACCCTAGGAATATAAATCTTGGTAAGAGAGTATCTAAAGAAGAAAGGAAGGCCTATCTCAAGCGTTTCACAGAATATCAAGATGCTTTTTCATGGTCCTACCGAGATCTAAAAACTTATAATACTTGTATCATTCAACACACAATCTTGTTAAAACTTGGTGTAAAACCATTCCAACATAATCTATGGAAGTAACACCCATCTCTGGAACCCCTCTTGTGTTAGGAGTTGAAGAAATTACTAGATGCTAAAATTATCTTCTAGGTTAGGCACTCTGGATGGGTAGAAAATTTGGTTCCTTTTAGGAAAAATTATGGAAAAATATGTCTATGTGTAGATTTCAGAAACCTCAACAGAGCATCAGAAAAGGACAACTACCCCATCTCACCGAAGGAGAAACTCTTGTAGACCATGTCTGCTTCTAAGGTTTTTTCTCCACTGGATGGTTTTTCAGGTTACAACCAAGTTCTAGTTTTAGAGGAAGACTATTTGAAAACTACCTTCCGAACCAAGTGGGGAACCTTTACTTATAAAAAAATTCCTTTCGGGTTAATCAATGCAGGGGAAACCTTCCAAAGGGCCATTCATGTAGTGTTTTGGGGACTAATCAACAAATTTTTAGTGGTTTATTTGGACAATGTGATTGTATATTCAAAGAATAGAGAAGATCACATCCAACACCTAACCCAGATTTCCTAAAGGTGTAGGAAATATGGTATATCCTTAAACCCCAAGAAAACTATCTTTGGCATCGAGGAAGGGAAACTACTAGGTCATATTGCATCGAGGAAGAGAAACTACTAGGTCATATTATATCTCAAAAAGGAATTTGCATAGACCCAGGATGAATTAGGGTTATATCTTAGCTTCCATTACCCCACAACAAAAAGGCTATGCAATCCTTCTTTGGGAAAATCAATGTTGTGAGATAATTCACCCATGATTTCACAGAAACTATCATACCCTTACAAAAGATGATCCATAAAGATGTTGAATTTAAGTGGAATGATGAATGAAAAAGTTCTTTCAACAATATTGAGACTACAATATCTCAGGCCCCAGTGTTGCGAATTCCCGACTTTAGCAAATATTTCTTCCTCTACACTTTTTCCTTCGACCAATCGTTAGCTGCAGTATTGACTCAGAAGGATGATGACAACAATGAGGCCTCGATATCATTTCTGAGCACCAATATCCAAGGGACCAAACTAAATTACCCTGCTATAGAAAAGAAGGCTTATGTAGTGTACAAGGCAGTGAAAAACTTCAGATCTTACATCCTAAAGAACCATACTAAAGTCATTGTGCCTCATCCCGCATTGTGATGCCTATTCACTCAACAGCAGATGGGGGAAAGAAGAGGGAACTAGATGGAAGTGGTCCAAGGATTTGATCTCGATATAAAACCTGCCAAACTAGTTAATGGATAACTATTATGTAAACTGACAGTTGAAGCTCAGGACCCAGTAAATGAACACCTCGGATGGGAGAATGAATTGGAATTATGATGTGGTGAAGCTTCACATGTATCCCCAAGGTAGGAGTCTTGGTATTAGAAACTAACTTATCTCCTGCATCATGGGACTTTCCCAAAAAACCCGAACCCTAAGGAAAGGAGAGCTCTCAGGATAAAATCAACACAATATCGCCTCATAAATTCATTGTTCTTCCACGTTAATTCTAATGGGGTAATTTTAAGATGTCTCGAACGAGAAGACATGGAAAAGGTTCTTAAGGAGCTCAATGATGGTCTTGCAGGAGGACACATCGCATGGAATAAAATCGCTCACAAACTACTGAGAGATGGTTGTTATTGGCCTACTCTGTTAAGAGATGCTCAAATGTACGCTAGGAACTGTAAAAATTGTCAAATAAGAGCAGGGAGGGAAAATAGATCAATTCTCCCACTCCAACCTATGGTCATCTCCAGGCCATTCGAGCAATGGGGGTTAGATATCATAGGATTAAGTACATTGAGTTCTTCAAAATAGCATAGATACATACTAACTACCACAGACTATTTCACGAAATGGGTAAAGGTCGTCCCTCTAACTCATGTAAAAGAAAAGGTGGTGGTCCAATTCATAGAACAATGACTGATCACAAGGTTTGGTATGCCTTCCATCCTTGTTTTCGATAATGTATCTTACTTTTCTTCCACCCTATTAACATATTTTTCTTTAGACAAAGGAATCCTAATCAGATAATCTGCAAACTACTATCCACAGGGGAACGAAGTGGTAGAATGAACCAATAAGAACCTAGTGAGGATATTAAAGAAAATAGTTGCAGACAACCAGAGTAATTGGCACATTTCACTTCATAATTCCTTATGGGCTGATAAAGTAACACCCAAGGAAGCTATATGGAATTCCCCATACTTTATGTTATATGGACAAGAATCTATTATCATGAATGAAATATATCTTCTATCTCTTCAACTTTCTATGGATTCTAGAGGAAAACCCTCATCGGTTATACCAAAAAGAATTGATACCCTCCTCATGCTGGAAGAAGAAAGGGAGAAAGAAAAATAAAAGTTCATTTCTCATCATCAGATAGTTAAAAGGTGGTTTGACAAGAATAAGGCCAAAGAGAACAATTTTGAAGTAGGAGACTTAGTCATGAAATGGGTCAAAGCGAATGAGTCAAAGGGAAAGCATTCGAAGTTTCAGAATCTATATCTCGAACCTTTTCAAGTAGATGATAAAATTGGGGTACACACGTATTGGTTTCAGAATATGAGGGGGAATGTGATGTCCTCCTGGTGAATGGCCAAGCTCTAAAACTATATGTTTGTTTAAAAAACAAATGTGTTTGTTTTCATGATATTTTATTTTTTAGGCTAATTGCGAGGTACTTCATTTTTCTTGTTATAGTAATTTTTGTGTTTTTGAATTTTGTGTTTAGCAAGGAACTGGTTGACCTTAGTTCATGTGGTATAATGAACTTTTTTCCTGACTCATGCTTACCTACAACACAAGAAGCATTGGGAGAATTGTGGTTATTTTGAAGGAGTTCCTTGTCTAACCTATGTAGGTAAACAACCTTGGAAAAATGATGAAGTTTCTGCCTAGTGGTTTGGTAAAAACTAAATGGGAATTTGGAAAGGACCTCATGTACGTCAAGAAAGAATGAGAAAAAATTCACCTTAACCATCCCTGTTTTTGCAAATAACAGACGTCCTCCTCTCCCACTCGCTCAACGAATTCTGTTGAAATAAAATAAATTATACCAAATGAGTGAAAAGTAGGAGAGGGTATGAAGATAACTCGTTGGTATCATATGAATTCTCATTGGTAGCAGAGAAAGTTCTTTGACATCGGGGTGACTCTTTCGAGGCTATGGACGCTCACTGGTAGCGGATCAACACCGTAGCAAGTGAATGATGATAACTAAAAGGCATGGTGCCATTGAATGATTTACTCGAATATTTTCAAAAGAAGGCATGGGTCATTGTTACACAAAACTAAGGTGGAATAAAGGTTGAAACCCCACAATTAGGCCCAAATTCACCAATCATGGAATTTCAAATGCAAAGATAGAAGAGGCTCTGATAAACAACTAGTTAATTTCTTAACTAGCTTCTGCATCAACTGAGCCCGCAGAAGGAACAAAGATTTTTATTTTTCTTAGTAAGTCATCATTTGTTGAGAACTCAAGACACCCTAAAATCAATTTTTTCCAGTCTTTGGGTACCACTTTTTTTCTGCACTATCTGACTCGATATCATTTTGGGAAATGTTTTATATTTGTTATTTTTCATAAATCTCATCACCTATTCAAGTTTGTTTGAACTTATGAAACCTCATGACTAAAATACCTTAACACTTGAGTTAAGAATCGGCAGCCAAACACTACACCTAACACGTTCATCTTTGGTGTAGGAAAAAATTCAAGTAAGTAAGGGAACCACAAAGAAAACAATAGTCATCAAGCGTCGATCCTCATTGACATCGGTAGAAGGCAGTTTTAGCTTGCATAAGTTATCTGCATAAAGGTTCAAGATATAGCTAATGCCTGATGTGATTTATCGAGATTGAGGAGAATCCAGAAGGATCACAACAAACATTTCGACCATGATAAAGTTATCTTCGATAGTCGATCCCCGATGCATTTTTGTCATCGGGACTTTTTTGAGGGAACTGATCCGAGAGCACTTGGGTAGGTTTATCGTCGATTGTACATCCTTGACACTTTTCGATGTAGGAAAGTTAGGATTTGGTTTTAAAACAAATATATGAAGGATATTCTAGACTCTGATTAACATGGGAAAATTAAGTCACTGGGCTCGAATGCCATGTGTCTTTACCAGGTAAGTGGGTCGCACGGTCTGGTTCTATCCCAAGTCATTTTTGGTTCCCTGCAACCTAGTCACACCTGCGAGTCATCCTTGTCTTGTTAGCGCTATATGGTAAGATTGATCGGTGTCAGATATTTTTCAGGAGGATATCAATGAAAATGTTCACAACACAATCCTGACCACCGATCCAACAACTGAAAGAGAGGAGCAATGGGACGTTTGCGACATTAGATATGATTAGATTTTAGACATTTAAGGAACTAGTTAATGCCCAATTCCGCATTATTTTCTACCCCGTGCACCGATTAGACAACAACATTTTGAAATCTCCAATATACCAAATTACCACCCATTCCTCTGCCATCAGCCAACAATGAATTTAAGTTTAAACTCCTCTGAAAATCCGGTGACAGATTTGTTGAAATTTCACTCATAACCCGAATTGAATGGATGATGTGATACAATAAGAGAATCCATGTTTAAATCTCTAGCACTGTTTTGAACAAATTAATTCTACGTTTAAGTGAATTACAGAGCATACGAAGGAGCAGAGTGATCAATTCGAGACTATAATGACCCTTGTGATTATCAAAACCAGGTTTAACAAGCTTCAAAGGTATGTATCCAAGTCTGTCAATTTGTTGGTTATAATTTTTATATGTTCATCTTGTTTCTTACACAGTCTCTAAACTCTTTTGTAGTTCCAGTAATAATTTCATCGATAAATCCAACCACCAAACACTCACTGAGAGAACCAAAGATAGAAAAAGGTTCTTCTCCAGGGATTGTGAGGAGGTTGGAGTATGCCCCAAGACGGAGCCAGTCATCAAAACAACAACAAAGAAAAATTTCTTCTAGCCTCTGACCTTTTGTGATATAGAGGCAAAACTTGGATCCAAGGTAGTGCTCCCATAGTGGGGGGCTCTCTTCAACAAAATTAGCTGAGAATAATTCTCAGAGTATATCCCACACAACAACCAATATGTAAGGGTGCTCGATGACTAGGTCTTCCCCAACATCCGACGACTGTATTTACACATGGTGGAAAGAAAAACCCCCATTTTCCCCTACATAGAGGTTTTGAAATGGCTCATCGACCATACAGATGGGCATAAGTTCTTTATCAATGATGTGAATGGTGGATGCGTCGGAGTCTTCCTTCTGACAAAAGTCCAGAAATACTACAAGATCAGGGACCTAGAGGAGCGGCTCAACACAAACTTTATGGTGAAGTTCTGTGAATTCCATGACACCAGCTAATTGATGGCTTCATGGTGTAAGGAAGACAAGAAGTTCACTAACCAGAGAAATGGTTGTTATGGAATGATTAATTTGAGGGATACATACATCTATTTGATGGCTCTCATCTATTGATTATATGGAGAAAAGGACTGCTCCAAGTTTTTGGAAGCATGGATGTCTTTGGCATACATAGTTGCAATCCTCGGGAGAAGCTTCAACTAGGGAGTGATAATCTCCAAAAAATTAACCATATGTGTACAGTAGGTGCAGACGCCAAAGGAAGGAGAGGTTCCAACTTTCTACATGGCATTGTACCTACTCAATGTCATGTGCATAAGGAACATCTTCGCTTGCATGAATCTAAGTTGCCCTGTTACAGAGCTCCTGGTTTACATCTACTTCAACGTGCTATGGGAGAATAGGTACAAGAAATATTATGCACTCATCTATGATGAATTCATCACCCACATTTATTTTATTATTTTTAAGAAGGAATTCCCAAGTCTATCGGCAACAGCCAAGAAAATGATATCCAAGGTAGGCCATTAGTACTTGGACGAGCGCTCAACCTACAACAGGGTGTTAGGGTCCATTAGAGAACCACATGTCCTACCAACTCATGTCCCAAAATAGCTCGTCATGGGAGAAATATGTTATCATACCATCCTGCATGACTATAATGCCACATTGGTCAAAGACAAGAAACAATATTTCATACCCTACGGTTTCGATGTGGGGTTCTATCTGGTAAAGGATACTGCTCAAGCCAAACAAGAAGGGATAAGTCAAACTAAATTCAGGCTCCTGACAGGATGATTCCGCAAGAATGAACCTAAAGGCCTAGTCCTCCAACATGCTTTGTAAGTATCATCCTACTAGTTGTATGCTCATGATAAGTTTGAGGATGAAGTCTTCATAGAGAATTCCCATGACTAGGACAAGGTGATGCAAAGGATGGGAAACCCAAAGCTGACCAGGTGCAAAGCCACAAGAATGGATAAATAGGTGGAAATAATAGAGTAGTCGGCTCAATAGGCCCTCATAGCCAGAGAAGAAACCAGAGCGGTAGAGACAACAGAGGCACAGAGAAGGGGATTGTTCTTGACACTAGAGGCATGAACAAGGGGATTTCTCTTAATGGCAGAGGAACATAGAGTCATTTATCATTTGTATAATGACTTGAACCTCATAGAGATGATGAGGGTTCTTGTCAACAACCCAATCGAAAGCTGGGGATGACCAAGTGACCCAGAGCTGATACAGATTGAAGAAACCACCGAGTCAGATAACCCTGAATCTTCAACACCATAGGTTAGATCACCAAGGGAAGTTTCGGCTCAGCCATAGATAGTGAGGACATCAGGGAGAAAAATTACACCAAATCCGTTGTTCGATATAATAATCATATACGACGATGAGAAGAGTTCAGAGGTGTCCCTGGTTACTTCGGTGAAAATCACAGAGGAAACAGAACCTGAGAAGGTAGCTACCCCAGGTCTCGATCCTTCAATTCAGAGCCACCCACAGAATGAGAAGGAGGTGGAAAGTGCCTTGGATTCTGAGCCACTCGACATAATAGGAATTGAAATGGAAGGCTCAATGGATGAGCCAGAATCCCTCAAACAAGAAGGATAAATCAAACAAAAAGAAATTGGTGTTTCAACAACTGATTACGACATAAGTACTGAACCTGCCTCTGATTCCTCATTTTTGACAAGTACTTTACCACCCGATGAGAAACAACTAGAGGTCGAGCCATCGAGATATACAGAAGAGGTTCAGGAACCCATTCTTGAATAGATATACACCGTTGGATCCTAGGAAACAATCTTACCTGGGGAGAGAAACAAATCCTGGAAACTATGGATGAGGTCGTCGATAGACAATAAATCACCTACGACTGAAAGAGGAAATTCATCACGAAGAGAACCACTAAGAAAAGGAGGCTTACTTTGGACAGTTCCATCCTCATCACCACATAGGAGAAATTGATCAACACAGAGCATGCCAAGACATCTGAGCTTATCGACGCAGGGATAGCAATCACATATGCCACCCTGGATAGAGAAAGGAAAGATGAAGAGAAGTTAGTTGTTGCACTAAAGGAGTTGGATCATCTGCGCCATTTGGAAAAATACTATTAGGACTCCACACAGGCCATGATATTATTGAGAAGCGAGTTCCAAGATGCCTACAAAAAAATCACGAGTGAGCGACACCTTTTCAGAGCAGGGATAGTCAATTTCCAAGAAGACACCCATATTGTTAAGAACCAAATATCAATATAGCATAGAAAAACCTCAGAATAAGTACTCAATGCCTTGAAAAAGAGATAATTTCAGATAATAAGCCTCTTCGAGGGGGCAACCTCCCTTTAC